>WBMV01006571.1:472664-719201 GCA_013396655.1 Campylorhamphus procurvoides | reverse complement strand
GGCGGCCCCGGGGGAGGAGGGGACGGCGAGGGCCTGGCGGGGGGGAGCCGAAAAGGCGGTGGCGGCGCCCCCGGGGCACTTGCCGGGAACACGAGCAGCCCCCCGGCAGCCCCCCCGTCGGGGCACGGAGCGGGAGCCGCAGGCGGTGCCGCAGCGCCACCACCCGGGCAGCGCAGGGCTCGGCAGCGCAGGGAGCGGCTCCCGGTCCCCGCAGCCACAGCCCGCAGGTAACCCCGGTCCCGCACCGCCCTCGTCCCTGCGCCCCGGCTCCTTCCACACACATCCCCCGAGAGGTGAGGCAGCGCCTTCCATGGGCAAACACCATAGGTATCTGAGGCAGAAGATGCGCACGCGATAATGGACAGCAGTAAATTTAAGCCCGGCTAAGACACGAGGACAAATTTAGCCCTTTCAGTCTGTCTTTGCCTGAACCAAGCAATGTTTGAGAAAGGACCAGATTGAAGCTGAAAATCTCCATAAGGGAAAAATCCAGCTAGCTGTTGCACAACAGAAGTAGTCTGCTGTGCTCGGGACTTCCAACTCCAGCTACAGAGTAACCAGTGCTAACAGTGGTTTTATTTATTTATTTATTTATTTATTTATTTATTATTATTATTCCTATATTTTCCACTTGTTTGTTGGTTTGTTTGTTTGTTTTAATTTAATTTTATTTTCATTTTTGGCTATGCTTAGCAAGTGACCATCATTTAATCAGGAATATGAAGCATGGGGTAGAGGATGGATATATGCATGCAAATGCACCATGCCTGCTAGTTCCTTACATGGCTTCAATCCATTAAATAGATATTCATGTCTGTACTCCAGGTTAACTTCTATTTATACTTCAGCAAATTACTATATGCCATGAATAATAACCCTCTGGCTGTAATGCCATGAATAATAATCTACTGGTTCTAAATTTTGGAAGGAAAGCTGCTTGTATGTGTCAATACTTATAGAATCAATGTTTAGGAATATTTATGGGTATGTTTTCCCTTTTCAAACAACTCAAACAAGACACAACAGACTTAATATATGTATGAATAGGCCTACATTTGTTAGATGATGTAGCAAGTCTTAAAAAGTGAAGATCATAATGATATATAAGACAATGTGTCTTTGAAAAGTCAGATTTCCAGGTGTATCTCCTCTGCTTCTACCTGTCTTTTATCTTGATGTAGACAAAACAAAGCTCCCTGTGTCCCATATCAGCATATACCTTCTGTTTTGCATAATAGATATACTGACAGGATAATTTTTAATCATATAAAGGGGTTTAGGGAATTCTGTTTTGTGGGGTGCAGGGGAGGAGGTAAGAAAACTTCATCTGCAGTCTCCTAAACCTGTGGAGATATAAACCAATCCAAGCAACTGCAGATATTATTCAGAAAGGTCTGTAAAAGTTAGACCAAGACAAGCCAGTCCAGTGTTGCCTGAGCACTATTTCATAAAGTAACATGCTTTTCTGTTACACTACATCAATTTCTTGCTGTGTTAGCTGTCATGCCACAGAGACTATTCCTTAAAAATGTGTCAGATAGCAGGAGTAGCAAGTAACCACATTATTTGCTTTGTTCACAGTATTTACTTTCTTTCTCCTCTTCCCCCGTGTGTAAGCAAAAGAATTAATTAGTAACAACATGGGTCAGCTGTGATTACTCTTACTGTGGTCCACAGTGAATATTCATATACAAGGAATACATATTCAAAGCCAAACAAGACCTCCCCACTGTGTGTGTGAAGAAGCACGTCCCTGGCCAGTGGGGGAGAAAGACAACCTTACCAGCAGTGGCACGGCTACAATGCACTCACAGAGCTGCCCACTTCTCCCTCTTTTTTTTTTTGGCATTTGACAGGGACATGAACTAGACTGGCAGAGTGAGGCAAATACAACACAAACAACCCATGAGTAGGTGTGCTTTTTTATTTCTGCCCCTCCCCAACTGTATTTTTTAATTTCTAGCAGTTGCATGATATTTACTACCTTCACACCAAGCTTCCAGGAAAAATGCTTGCACTGGAATCTTCTGGCTGCTTCTGGCTGTGCTGGATAGGAAAAGAGGGTCCCTCTGCAATCAAGGAAGAGAAGTGACACCTCTGAGTCTTCCTTTGAATGGCCATAAAAGTTAGATTCAGGTGGGGCGTTTTCCTGTATGTAGAAGGAGGATATGATATTTCCATCATGAGGCCGATTCTTGCGGGTATTTGTAGATGAGGCTTTGACCCAGTTCACAATGCATCCCACACATAGTGAATGAGAGAATTAACAGGAAAGTTGTAGAATTAGAGAGGCAGCTGAGAAGAAAGGGGCTGCTTTTCAACTCCTTAGCTTGCTACATTTTTTTAGTGATGCTCAGTCTATAGCTATGTACCAGTGCTGGGACAGGAATACTGTACCCTATGCAGCCCTGCAGGGAGGGGAAGGGCAGGTAAAGCTTGGCTGTCTTGTTGAGCAACCAGGCATGAACCCTCAAATTAAGTGTATGTCTGTGAGCATCTTTGCCCTGAAATAAATGCCCATCTCCTTTCTCCTCCTCCTCTCCATAGCCTACCCAGGCTCTGGTGCTGGGGTCCAAGTGGAGGTGGAGGAAGTGGGCAAGGAAACAGTTGAAACAGATGGAACTGTGTCAGGGAGCCGAGCTGCTGAGTGCACACCTGGTCGACTGTAGCACTAGACACTTATGGTGCTGTGAAAGTAAACCTCAGGAGAAGCTGCACCTGAGCTGCTGTGGTGGGCTGACCCTGGCTGGATGCCAGGTGCCCACCAAAGTCACTCCATCATTCCTCTTCCTCAGCTGAACAGGAAGAAAAAATATAATGAAAGGCTCGTGAGTTGGGATAAGGACAGGGAAACATCAGTCACCTGATGGTGACTGATGGTTTTGCCATCATGGGCAAAACAGACGACTCAGGGAAAATAAATTAATTTATTACCAATCAGATCAAAGTAGGGTAATTAGAAATAAACCCAAATCTTAAAATGCCTCCCCATGACCCTCCTTTATTCCTGGGTTAACTTTACTCCTAATTTTCTCTACCTCCCTTCCCCTCAGCATCGCAGAGAGATGGGGAATTGGGGCTGCGGTCAGTTCATCGCACATGGTCTCTGCTGCTCCTTCCTCCTTGGGAAGGAGCCAGTCCTTTCTCCACAGATTCCTTTCATTCTTCCCCTGCTCCAGCATAGGATCCCTCTCACGAGGGACAACTGTTCACAAACTGCTCCAACATGTACTCCATGGGGTGCCATCTCTCAGGAACATACTGCTTTTCCCTCTTATTAACTCTGTTATCCCTGAGGCACTGCCACTGTCATTGTTTGTCTCAGGCTTGCCCAGTGGCAGGTCTCCTTGGAGCTGGCTGTCATGGGCTGTCTTGGACATGGAGCAAGCTTCTCGCAGCTTCTCACAGAAGACACCCCTGTAGCTCCCCCCTACCAAAACCTTGCTACACAAGCCCAATTCAGCTGCCAGTTTTTATGCCCTGTGAAGCCAAGTTTACTATGCTGCCACATCAGCTGCCATGGGGACCAGGAGAGCAACCAAGGGAAGCACCTGCAGCCGTGTGGTTGCTTCAGGAGCGTGATGACTGTCTCATGAAGACATGCATGTGCACCTCCCAAACTTTTTATTAATTAATGGATTTGCATTTAAACCCTTTCTTTTGATTTGGAGGGTCAGTCTTATAATGGATGATAGCTAAATTTGCAAATAAAAGTGTTGTTAATTTTTGGTTTTGACACTCTGAACCAGTCTCTTTTCTATCCTGTGTTGGCACAAGGAATGGGACACAAGCATTTTATTTTTTTTTAAGAAAGGAGAAAAACTATCTTGAATTGAAAGATATGTTGGCCTTACTCATGTTGATGTGAATAATTAGCTACAGAAGCACTGAACTGTCATGCCATGGTGGAGGAGTGTTCTGTGCTTGCTGGCCTGCAGGTAGCTTTCTTTTTCCACTGGTATGGCAGTTGTTGATCTCAGGCATTTGTACCAGGGCTCATATGGTCACTGCACCTGTTCATATGTTCCCTACTTTGGGCAGCATGACCAGCATCCCTGAAGAAAGCTCCCTGCTGTGGGAGAATGACCTGGAGCACAAAACCTCCTGCCCCGACACGTGGCATTCTCCAGCTGCTGGTGGGATCACAAACCTGTCTGGTAGGAGCTTGGGAGAAATGCACAACCTACAGCTCTGTAGACCTGCTTATGAGCCTCAGGTGTTTATGTATCAGACTCTGCTCTTTTTAAGGGGCCAGAACTGGTCTGAAATGACTGCTGGGGCAGAAGAAACAATAGTGAAAGTGTATCTCTGGCCTGTGAACAGGACAACCACAGTCCTTTCCTGATGTCAACCCACCTGGGTGGTGTAATCCCCTCCTTGGCTCCCTGCTTGCATCTCTCTCACTCCAGAACCCTCAGCCCACCTCTGAGCATGTGGGGAAGGAAAGATTTATTTTTCCCCCTACATCAGTGAACTGGCTCTGAGATGCTGAATTCCTTCCTTCTGCCTCAAATTTCCTGTGTGACCTGGAGTACAGTAGTTAATGATTTGAGAGTTTTCAGCTATAATATGTTCCTTTCTTCTGACAAATGTTACAGAAATACGATTCTGTAATACACACAAAGCATCACACCATTGCAATGAATGGGATTTGAGGGGTGGGGGCAGATTTTGTAACCCTTGACAGATAGTAAATTTATTTTTGTAACTACAACTCTTGAAAAGTTTGTTTGTTTTTTTAATTAAATTCTTGGCTCTTGTAATTTCTGGGCAGTCGTGTAATTTTTTTGGTTAGCAGTTTTTTCTGCCATGAATCGTTTTGCCTGCTCTGACCTTCCTCTGGAGGCTTCTATTTCAGACCTCATGAACAATGCCTTGGGTGAGACATGAGAAGCTGATAGATCATGATGATGTGCTCACAGTTGCTCACTGCTCCTAATGTGACGTGGATGAGTGTGTTCATGTCCCAGTGACCTTTTTCTATGACTCAAATTAACGGGCAGATACTTCTTTTCGACTTTTATTCAAAATAGCTCTGCAGAGTGAAGAGGAAATATGGATATTGGGGGTGAGAGAACAATGGTTAAAGCAGGGGATGATGCCTTTGTTGTTTTGAAGACTATTTTTTTCGTTAACTACAGCAGGAGCATGTACATGGGAAGCTGCTTTGGTTTTTGTGTCATCACCTTCATGTGGAGTTGAGAAATTAAACTTATCAGGGGCATTAACCTCCAGTAAATTGTACTGACCCAGCTATTGTGAGTGTTTGCAGAAAGGCAGCTTTATGTTCTCATTACTTCATAGCATCTTGTGTAAGTGGAAAAGAAAGAGAAAAAGATACTGATTTATTTAGAGAAATGATACTAGCACTTTGTTTTGTGGAGACAAGATGGAAACACAGGAGACTGGCTCTGGTCATGCTGCACTGTGTCACTGATGGCTATAATCATTCATTTGATTGGCACAGCAGGACTATTTATCTCCAGGTATTTCACCATTAGTCAACAGAAGCATCATACTAAGTGATTTTTGGAAATCAGATAAGAATGTTTTCTTCCACTGCTTGTTTTTTGTTTGTAGCTGGTATCTCAAAATGGTTGCAATCATCATGCAAACAACTCATCTCTATACAGCTGGCTTGTATCTCCAGTAGAGCTACTGCAGCAGACATACTTGACAGTCTTTAATACTATTGCTTCACTGGATTTTTGTAAAAAGAAAGGGAAGTGTCGCACAGGGGTTTTGCCTTGGTGTAGCCTATTAAAGAGAATACATACGTAGTATCTGTAAAACCACCTAGCTCTAGAGAGGCGTGTCTGTGAGCATAAGTGATCAGGGACAATGCCTCTGTTTAAGTCAATGACTTATGACACCAGCAAGACTATACTTTACAAGGGGTTATTATGATTACAGATCAGCAATAGCCTAAAACTAGGACCCTGGTCATGCAAGCATCCTTGTGACTAAGGGACCCCTTCTAGACACACTGTAAGGTGCAAATGGGTTTGTATCAGTGCCTCAGTTTGCCACAGCTCTGCCTCATAGAAAGTAAGTAGAGCTTGTCTCTTGGCTGATTTTTATGAAATAATAAAAGTAGCCTGATTCTAAAAGCTTCTAGCATCCTGTAGCTAGGCTTTTAGTGCCCACTGATTTAAAAGCCTATTGGCATTATTACATAGGCACCTTTAAATTGTAACTTCAAGTCACTTTCAATAATCTAATTTCCTTTAGATTTTTAAGTTACCTGTATTCAGATTTTTTTTAATGTAGCAATGATTTGAGGACTCCTTCCAATGTATTTTTTGAACTATAAAATGAAATCCCCTGAATGCCTGTTAAGCTTAACAGAAAATTGTAAGAGGTCAAAAATACTATTTAAGTGAATTTAAGTTTAACCTGTTAATGAAACTTAAAAATTGAGAAAGTCATCATGAATGAAATATGGGCTACCTTCTCTGACATTAAAACTTTGTTTTAAGCAGTTTATGTCCAGCATCAGAGCAAACTAACCTCTGTGCAAATAAAGATGGCAGAATGTGATTCTATAAACCCAAGAAAATTCCTGTATTACACTAAAACAGATGAAGGTGGGATGCAGTATTTCCACAAATCATGTCCCATACACATCAGTGCTAATGAACTCTAAACCCATTGTCTACAATGCTGTTCGTAAATGTTTTCTGAAACCTATGCCTCATATTGACAAACACTGTAAACCTTCGTGATTTCCATGGATGCTCTTCAATGAGCTGACTCATGGCAGCCTGGCAAGTTCATCCCATCTTCATGAGCTAAACGCCCTTCAGTAACAGTACAGCAAAAACGTTTGAGTGGACACTCTGCCACATGCTGAAAAACCCTCAGCACTCAGCCATTGAACAGGAAGAAGCACAGGTTTAGAAAACAATTTTATTAGACAAATTATTTAGACAAATTATACACAGAAAGCTCTGCCACTTGTAACTGAGGCCTCCAAAAAGTGTTTTGTGTATCTGTATAATAGGCAACACATCAAAATAGGCCTATTTTAAATATCATACATGGTTAACAGTTTTTTAATAGCTAAAATCACTGCAACATCTGGTATGTCCCTACGTAGCCTGTTGGAAAGAAATGTTCTTTTTTTTTCTTTTTACTTTTTTTTTTTTTCACTCAGAAGTGTGGATGACTTCATGAATGTTACAAGGGGAAGCAAGTTGTGCATGCTTTTAGACACTTGCTACCCTGGAAACAAAATGGCCTTTTAGACGATAAGAATTCGTTCTGCCTTACACAGTAGACAATATTTGAAGATTTAGTACAAAAAACAGTGACAGTACAAGATGCTCCCCCAGAACAGAATTAGCATCAAAATAGAATAGATCTGAAGAATATACCCTTTAATTTATCCTAAAGCAAATCACATAGGCTGATTCCTATTAATCCTAGCCAAAGAATGAGTTAGATTAAAATAAGTGTATGGTTGCATTAAAAAGAAAACCAAACCAAAAAAACTCACAGGATAAACTGCTTGCTTTCTACTTAACCGCATTTTTAGTTTTAAGGATTACAAATTGAAAGCTCTTCCTATGTTTCTAATAGGTAACAGTGTTACTTAAAAAAGCTGGTGCCAAAGTGGGCACTGGTTTTGCTCTCACTGCTGTTCTTTTTCTTACTCTATACAGTTGGCACTAATGTAAAAAATACATAGCTCCTCTAAATCTAACTTAACATAGAAAGGGTTAAAATGAGTGCCTGTTCATATTTTTTTTCCTTAGAACAATATGTGATTATAATTAAGGCCACATCTGTATCTCTCAAGGGCTTTTATTTTTTCCTCTGCTAACACCATTATTGTATTGATCAACTGTTCTGACTTGGAAAAGGATTTATTAACCTTTGATCTATGTTTAACTTCTCAAAAACTATATTAGTTGTTCATGAACATGGTATACCTAAGAGAGAGTTCCATTTGTCTAATTAATTAAAAGGAAAATTATCAAGATTAGCCTTATAGAATGCTCAATAGCCAATGCAAAACCTAACCAAAGGAGTTACATCCAGGTACAAATGTTAAATTGCCCCGGATGTTCTAATAAAAAAGTATAAAATATGCTCTGTTGGCAAACGATGCAAGTCAGAATAACATTAAAGCAACCTGTCTTTTCTAAATGAAAAGACACCCTGCACTGTACATCTCTCCTGTATACAACACATTTTTACTAAAGCTTTATTAAATGAATTGCAATAGCAACGGCTGCCATTTTATAGCTATATATACATGTATATATATATACACATACCTCTGTGTATATATGTATATATATATATGTATGAGATACTGATTTATTTAACACAACAGAGGCTCCTGCCATATGATACAGTTTACTGTACATAAGAAAAACTTTTAACACTGTACAATCACATAAAGGTCATATGCACTGTTGCAGTGCAAAAGTAGATTTAACTGTAGTCTTTACTGGCATAGTAATGGCTTTTTGTAATCCTACAAAATTGCATTCATATATTATGGGGCCTGAACAATCTTTTAACTTCGTTTCCCTTTCTTTTTTTTTTTTCTTTTTTTCTTTTTGCCCTTTTTTTTGTAATTTTTCCATTTTTCAAACTGCAGGGTTTGCCTTTGGTCCACAGTTAAAAGGACACACAGCAGTGGAGCGCTGACTGGATGCAGCAGAGTACATGAAAAATACTTAAGTTATTGCAATTATAGTAAAAAAAGGCGGTGGGGGAGGAGGAGCGAATGCCCTTCTGTAAAGTAATCCTCAGGGTTTTTCTATGCATGAATCACTGCACATTTTCCTATATTTAAAGTATATGAAAAGCCTGAAGTAACCAAAATCTAACATGGTGATAAACCAAAGAATAAGTGAATCAAATAGTAGAGAATATGGAGAGATGGAAGAGACCAGACTGAGAAAGCAAAGAAGAGGAAGTAGAAGAGTTGCTACTAATAATTCTCATTCTTAAATAAAGTAAAGGAAAAAAACAAAACCCAAAACACCCAAACAGAAAAAAAAACCAAAAAAACCCAACCCAAACCACAACCCTTAAAACCAAAAAATAAGGAAAAGAAGAAAGGTTACATCCATGTTAGTCCCACAATATTACAGCTGCTCCTTGCAAAGGGAGTCCTAAATATAAGAAACAGTGAAGAAACTTGTTCTGATGCTCAGATGGAGGTGCCTCGGTCTGGGTCACTACCAATATTCAGGCCCAGAGTAGGAGTTGGTTGGTAAGGGATAGATGACATTGTTTTGATGGGGCTTCTGAAAAAGCCACCGTTGGGTGCCCTGTGCCTGAAAGGGCCAGTTCGGTGCTCAGGCACGCTGCCGAAGGAGAAACCCGAAGCGGCTTTAGCAGACAGCGTGCGGCTCAGAGTCTGGATCTGTTCTGGTATGAAGGTGGTTGTGGTGATGTGAGTGTTTCTGAAGTCACTGATTTGCTCCAGTGCCTGACGTGTGGGTAAAGTGTCAATGTCCAGCGGGGTCAAGTCAATCGAGGAGGTGGAAAACTGTTTATGGGGACTGTCGTCGTCTGTGCAGAGGCTGTTCACACGCCTGTGGAGGTGCTCCAAGTCAATCTCCTTGTCGTCCTGGGGAATGAGAAAAACAAGAGGCACCACTCACCACCGCCATTTGTGCTGGGTTGAAGTTTCACAGGGTGATCAGAACTGCTTGGGAAGCACAACGCACAATTAACTAGAGCTGGCTGTTGGCTGACAGGGTATCTGAGTGTCATCAGTAAACATCCCCACCACCTGAAGCCAGGTGGGTGAAGCCAAACCGAGGCAGACTCTTACACCACAGCTACCTTCAAACCCTGAATCCAAACAAAAAAACCTCAAAGCACCACCGGTAGATTGTCAGGAAAAGCCAGGCTCAGAGCTAGGTGGGGTAGATTAGCAACAGCTGAATAACAGTAAACTGCATAATCTCAAATGCCTGGAATGATGCCAGTTCTTCAACTCCACAAGGAGAACTAAATTTGGATGTCAACATGGGAGGCTCTGAGGGATCAGGTTGCCATCTTTGTCATCCTCTTAAGGTTTAAGGAAGGGCTAGAAACATCTCAGGCTCCTTTTTGCCTTTATAATGTAAATTGTGATATAGAAAAGCTGAACACACAGAGAAAAAAAACAAGCACTGGTGACTCACTGACATCACACAGAAAGGAGTGCACCAGGCAATTTTAAATTACAATGCCAACAGAGGGATTAATTATCTTCTTACCTACAAAGAAGCAATTCCATCTGCTCTGATGGAATTATACTTTTGTGGGTGAGAAGGTGGCTTGATGTATTCATCATATCATCGCTCCTCTTACCTCTGTCCCTTTTCCTTCTTAAAGCTCTCCTCCCAGAAAACTCAATTAAACAGGTTTGTTTGTTATAAATGAGAATTTAAATGCACAGAATTTAAAAAAGAGGAGGAAATCCTAGGTGACCCAATAAATCACCTGCATTGTACATACATATTTCTACTGAACTGCAAAGCTTAATTCAAAGCAGCATTAAGTATACACATATAGGGGTATTCCCTTGGTCTAGGTAGCACAGCTTATTCAGGACAAAAATCAATTTTAACTAACCTTAAAATTTACCTTAATCTCTGTGAAATTTACTGGCTCTTCCAGGCCACTAGAAATATCTCACACTCTAGGACCTCACAGAGGATAATTAGGCAGCCGATAGATGTGCACTGATGATTTCCAGCCTTGATTACTGAAATTCAATGACTGGCTTGATCCAGAGCTCCCTGAATCAATGGCAAAACTCCTAGTATACCGAATGGGCTTGAGATCCCTCCTTTGTCTAGGAATGAAGTCAAGCACTCTGAAAAAGTCCACACTTAGAACAAACTGCAGGAGTTGATCTACTTAGCAAAATGGATCACTGAACATTTGCACTGGTACCATGCTGAACACAGAGCCCGACTGGAAGGAGACTGAGAGGCCAGCTCGCCTCCAGGATTTTACCCTCCAAGGGCAGGGACAGGGAGACAAACCAGGGGAAAAGGGGCAGGGAACAGGGCATCAGGGATCTCCCAGGGACTGGATGATCACTGACTACAGAGGCTTTGGTTTGAGCTCATCATGGGAAGGAAAAAATGCAGTGCTCATTTCTCGGACTTAGGTTTCTGTCTATAGTTTATTCACATGTGACATAGACATGGATGCACATAACAACCACACAGGTGACATCAAATCCAAACGCATTCACCAAACGCTCTCTCCTAAAAAATTTGGAGCTGCATATGGGATGCAGTAGAAGTGGGGCCACATCAGAAGCTAAAGAAATATACAGAGGCTCCATTAGTGTGTGCAAGTCATGACTATGTCTCTGAGGGACAGTCCTAAACATTTTTTCTTTTATTTTTTTTTCCTGCTTTGTTTGGGTTTTGTTTGTTTGTTTTTAATTTTGAAAAAACACACAAACACTTCATAATTAAAAATGCCAATTGGGAAAATATTGGAATTTCATAATTTCTGAGCCTCTAGAAGTTACTCAAAGAGTCCTCTTTCTTTTACAGAGATGCATTTGGGGCTAGGGTCAGAGCAGTGAAAATATATAAGCGGTGATATTTTCCCATGCTTAGCCCACAACCCAATCTCCACCCAACTGATACACCAAAATGAGACCCACTCACAGTAAGATTGTGCATATCTCCATAATATGATCTTTCCTCTTCTCTCTTGTGTGATCAGTAGTGAAATATTCAGCAGTTTTCACATTTAAATTATCATCAGGCTTCAGAGTCAACATCCCATTGAGATTACTGGGGCGGTTCATACTTCTCTCAGAGCTACTGTTTAAGGCTGTCTGCAGACTCAGGCAGACATCATTGAATGGATTACTTCTGGTACGCGACCGAAAAGTTATCTTCGCAACCATAAGACAATTTTTTTCAGTATAAATGCTTGCATTCTGGAGCACAAGATGGCAGCCACCAGGAAAAAGGGTTGGCTTGCTGACCACAAACTGGCCCAATCTGACCCCCGATTCTGGACTAGTGGCCTGGAAGAGCCAATGGATTTCATGGAAGCTAAAATGAATTTTAAGAAAGTTAGTTAAGATGTATTTCTTTGCTGAATGACCCCCACATCCAGGATAATGGGGACATTCAGCATATACGTCCACATTAAACTCAGTTTTGAGCCAAGCTTTTCAACTGAGTGTTGAGATGCAATTTTAAATGCTAAGCTAATGACCTTATAACAAAGATCAAGGAGGCCAAATTATACCATTTGTGGAAAATATACACTTGAATTTCTCAGCATTTGAAAAATTGAAATAGAAAATTTTATATTTATATAAAATGTGGGGTTTTTTTCTTTTCCTTTGTTATCGATTGTCATGTTTTGCACTAGATAAATATGAAGCATGAAATTCTGAAAGCTTGGATAAACAATAATCAAGTAAATTTTAGGTTTTTAAAATAATTTAACAGTTGAAACTATATGATTTCCACTCCTGAGAAACCCAGTTTAAAGACTAGAGATTCGGGGTTTTTTTTCCTTTTAATAATGGTCCGGTCCAGATCTTGAACACAAAAGAAAAAAAAAAAAAACTTGGGAATTAAAACAGGCAAGAAAAGATTAAATGTATTTTAACATCAGTGCCAATGCTGTCTAATTAGGTAGGGTAATTAATCCTGCCCTATTACACAGCATTAGATTAGCAGGAATAAACACAATGGAGAAACTGCAGAGAAGTCAAGACCACCACTGCACACATATTAACAGCAATACCCCACAAGCTACACAGATGTGCCTAAGCTACACAGACAGAAAAGCTATATTTGATAGTGCTGCATTAAAGCTCATGTTTAGGTTCAGCTTTGGGTGTTGCTACCAAGTATATTTTAATAAATCATTTTGTCCCTAATTTGTTTTAGTATTTTGTAGAGGTAAATAATTATAAAGGTAAGAAATTTGGGGTGAAGTTGCATAAGGCTCAGATGGCTGGTAAAGGGACAGGTAGATTACCACAGGAAGGAAAGCATTACACATGCAGGTGTAGAAGCAAACTCATCTCAGTTGTAAAATAACATATCTCCCTGTGGCCTCTGTCCAAGATTTTCTGAATCAAGTCTGGAGTAGATTTCAGAAATAAGTCTGGCCTGAACCTGAAAAATCTAATGTAGTCTTGCTTCCCTGGACTTCAGAGGAAATAACGAGAACTGAAGTTCATGGAAGTCTCAAGAGGTTAACATTTCAGAAAATGCGGACAAGCTTATTCAAGGAGTTAACTAGTGATTAAAGGGGTAAACTTTGCAAAAGTATTTTGAAAGACTCCCCACTCAGCTTAGGGGATATATTTTTCAAGAAGAAGACATGAAACCTGGTGAGAATTAGCTGTCACCAATAGGAATAACAAACTAAATATTGATGTATTAATAATGTACTATTCTACAAGTAACAATTGTCTTTTACTCAGAATAGTTCCATATTTATACATCATCAATACACATTCCATTCCATTTCCATTCAAAGAATTTATTTTCTAGAAAGAATAACTAAAAAGATTTGGAGAAACATCATTTATCTTCAAAAATCAGGAAGCTAATGAAGTACCTCAGAATTTGATCCCCCACCCTCCCTAGTGTCAGAAAGTCAAGGCAGCAATATTTAAGGTGCATGAAAATTCCCCAGGAGAAATGGAGGGTCTAATACCTCTTTTGATGGAACCCGGGAGCCTTTCCTTTTATTCCACCACGTTTCCAACATTGCAATGAAACAGGATAGGACAATCCCTGCAGCGAGGATGCAGAAAACACCTGCAAAACTTTTTATGTCCAGGGCACCTCCCTTCTGTTTGGTATCCACAGATGAGTAAAGATCACACTGACCATTCTTCGGCCACCACTTATGCTTCAGTATGTCCATGTCACCATTCTGCTGCAGCTCTAAAATCCTGGAAGAGAAAGCACAGAGTCAGGGTTTACAGTGGGGCAGTGGGCAGCGGCACCGAAGAGCATGAGGATGTAATCTGACTACTTGCAACCTTCCCATGTGTCTTGGAAAGCCAAGCAGCTGATGAAGCCAAACAGATTGATTTAGCCAGAAAAGAAAGCTTGAAAATGGGGTTGCCTGTTAGACTGAACGTATGGATATCCAGGTTCCACTCCAGCTACAGGACAGCACCACAACTCTCTCTTTCCTTCTTTTAACAACCTTAATGAAAATGCTCTGCTTCATATACCATATTTTCTTAACTGGCTTTCACTACAGACTATGTCAATTGACTTTTGTAGTGCATTAGATATTTGACAATATTCTGCAATTTAATCATTGCAGAAAAGACATTTCCATTAAAAACAAACAAACCACCCAAAAACAACCAACCAAAAATCCCAAAAAACCAAAACCCCCACAACAAAACACCAGAAGGAAAATACAGTTCAGATGTACCACAGGTTACTTGTTCGTCATTCTAAATTGATCTTTATCAGGTTACCTACTAGCTGCTTTGGAGGATGAGAGCAAAGCCACCTTATTGTAGTAAGTGATGAGCTAAACTAATATTGCTCAATGTGAGAATGTGACCTGATGAAAAGTGATTCCACAGGAAGGTTTCTTGCTGTGGAACTCACTTGTCCTTGGACCTACAAACCCAGCCCACAGTCAAAGCTGCCCCTGGGCAGCTTGCAAGGAAAATGTATTTAACTAGACTTCCTGTGTGGGATGAACAGTTTGAGAAATGAGAATTTTGTTTGGAATAAGATTTTCATATTTAGTTCATTTATTCCTGAGGAGGGTGTTTTTTTTAAAAACATCCAGAAATGATTAGAGTAACAGCTGGGTGCCCCTGGTTATCCAAAATAAAAAATTCAACGATTACACCTAACAAGAATAAAACAGAGGGAATGTTTTCCTTCATGTAATAAATTTGTTTTTCATTTCAGTATTGTAAGGCAAACAATTACTTGTGTAATCATTTGACACAGCATGCCAAAAAATCCAAGTACACACAAACCAGCAGAGGTCTGGGATGTTGCTACTGCAACTGTACTGCACCATAGGGGGAAGAAAAGCTGTCCTACTGTCTCAGGGATACCATAACAGCTCATGCAGTGGTCTCCATCAACCTTGAAAGGGAGTTTGAATGCACCTTGGAAGGGCATTCACAGGGCAACTTCTCTGTACAGAGGTTATTTAATCTCTGATGCTGCTTTAACAGGTAGTCTAGTCAATGAAGTCACTTAATTTTCTATGGCACATCCAAATGACCATATATTTACGTTGTAGTCCTACTAGGAATGGGAGACCACACAGCCACCGGTGGCTGAAATCCCAGCACAGCTCTGGAGTGAGCTTCCACTTCTCACCTAGTAGTACATCTGGTGACTGAGATTATGACCTGTTCAGAGGGGAACTGCTTGTTCACTTCTGTGCTGTACCAAAGGGAACAGTGCCCTTGAGGAACAAAACACAGGTGATACACATGTCCTTGTGTTCATATAGCTTTGTATTTATAGGAAGTGGGACAAATCCTGTGCAGTGCCTGCTGACAGAGAATTACTGAAGGTCCAGCCCCGGAGAAGGGCAAACAAGGTCACAGTTGCCTAGGCTATATTTTGAATTCTTCCAAACCCAGTGACAACTTAGGGAAGCCTCATCTTGAACCTTCCTGAGTGAGCAGGGATGTGACAGAGATGGGAGGATTGTCCATTCTGTTGCAAGAGACAGAATACCTGTTCAGAGGACACATACATGTTCAGAGGAGCTTTGGAGGCATGTGTACCATATGCAGGAGTGCTGAAGGTAGACCCAGTGACAGGATGAGATGCAACTGGGATAAACTAGAACATAAGACATTTCAACTAGATAAGAGGAGAGTGCGACAGGTCAAACAATGGAACACAGAATTTACGGCATCACCACCTTTGGTGATATGCAAAAATTCACTGAGAAAGACCCAAAGCAAACTGACCTAATTGGACCTACTTTGAGTGAAGGGCTGGACTGAAAACCAGATTAACTGCTCTGCCACTGCAAACACAGTCCATATACACTACCTTCTATCATGACATAAAGTCCTTACAGAAAGAACTCACCATAATCCTGGTTCTCACTGCCCTAGAATCCTGTACTAGGACTAAGGTGAGTATTTTCCTCAAATACTCCATCTGACATGTTAGCAGAAGCAGATAGTCAGCACAAACAGAACTCTTTTATATAAGTTCTTGCGGAGTAATTTTAGATTAATTTTCATTCCCTAATCCAAACATACAGGTTTTTATATTAAGGAATTACTATACTATCTACACAAGGCAGTAACAGAACAACATCCATGGGGCTTATTTCTTCCAGCAGTGGCTCTAATCCCTGAGCAGGGCTATTTTCTCTCTTTTATTCAGTCAGGAATAGAATGAACCATTCAAATGACTGCTCTATTCTCATTAATTAAATGATTCTTCACTTGTCAGTATAATTCCTGATTACACAAGACATCTTTTTAACAAAAGGCATTTGCATAAAAACACTGAGCTTTGGCTTGTTCCTTAACGGAGATTTATTCCTAATTGTACTCCTGGTAATTATTGGCAATTTTCTTTATGGATGTAACATATAAGTTCAATTATTTAAAGGAAAACATAAAAAAAGCAGCAGAAACCAGGGATAGTAATGTTATCATTAGACAGAAAGGTTTGAGAAGTGGAAAGCTTATAATGAAGCCTTGTAAAACTGTAGCTTAAAACAGATGTTGAGGGATAAAATATATATCAAGAGAAATGATAAGAGCATGAACATCTAACTCTATTAATGACATGCAGAGAAAGAGGGAGATCCTGCTTCTGTTAGACTTCGCAAACACTTGGTTTCAGAATGCACCTGTTTGTGGAACCAAAATAATAGCTAACATATTAAGAATATTTAACACTTCCAACCTGTTCTAAGTTATGAGACTTGTTATTTTTGTAGCTTATTTTCATAAACCGAAATGGTACTTTTAGGAAAATTCCACGAAAACCACCGGAGGATGGGAGGCTCCTTGCACGCACGCACACGGCACACGAGCACTGCTATCCCTGCGTGCTGCAGGAGCCTCCCACACGATGGCACTCTTTCCATAAAAATGCATGGGTTTGCCGCAGCTCCTGGTGGGTGCCCTGATACACTCTAATCAGATGTACCTGTTGGGTGTCAGACACTACAATCAGTTCGATATTTGATTTTCAAATTTAATAAATGACTAAAGTAATAACGCATTAACTAAATGCTCTGAATGATAATGATGTTCTAATACTATAATTCCAGTAAGTGCCTCTCATTCTAAGTCCTAGATTTTTACAACTGAACTTTTTCCTCGAGAGTCTTGGCTCCTTTGAGCCTGCTGTATTGGTACAGAATAGTAGTATTGCAACACACATAAGCCAGTAGAAAGAGTGGTGGAAAGTATTAAGCAGGGTGCATGAGCTCCTGCTGTTTTGAAACACCATGCTCTTAAAAAGCTTACAAGAGAAGCCTATATATTGAAATAATCCAATTTGTCCAAAAAACCCATGACCTTTAAAACTTGCTTATGGATAGAGTGCAGGTCTTAATAAGTCTTTCTTTAGCAGGATAACGTTAGAATAACATTTTTCAAGGCAATGACATAAACTTATTGAGCTGCACAAAAGAAAATGTCTGCATGCACTTTAACTGATTTGGCTCTGAATTCAAAGTGCCAAATGATGTCTAGTGGATACAAACACAGAAAACTTAACTGCCTATGGTTTCTAAATCTAACAGGGATGTGAACAAATCCTATTGAATCAATAAGAATAGGGCTGGATTCTACTCAGTCACCACATACTTTGCTGCTGGCAGTGAAATGTAATTACTCCTCCAAAATACCCATAGATAAACTGCCCCCCCCTCCCCCAATCCTCTAATATGATAGCAAGGTGTCAGAAATACTACAAAATTGAGACTTCTGTAACAACACTTTTTTTGGATCTAATTTTATTCTGACCTATCAGTAGTGAGCAAGAGATAGGACAGGTCATTTACAACGATATTGGAAATGCCAGTGCGTGTTCTGGGATGTCAGAGGTTACTGAATATCAGCTTCCTGCACCGGAAACACGTTATCCAGAGGGATAACTTCACCACTGGCACTGATGAAGAAGAGAAAATGATGAGGTGCTACTCTGTCTTTAGTCAGCAGATCAGGCTGCTGCAGAGAGCAGATGCCCGGAGCCATGTAATGAATGTCCACAGTCGAAAGGGGGAGAAAAAGTAAACAAATAAAAAAAATAATAAAAAGAAAAGGCAGCAGCTCTCCTTGTGTACCTTGGTGGGTGGGGGGCTGTGCCTTAGGGATCTGAGCCAAGGTCCCAGGCCTCATGCTGGCTCCCAGGGGGCTCCTGGGAAACTCATGGGTTGCTTTCAGGGGCACTTCATGCTTGCAGATGGGGTCAGGCAGTTACAAGACCTCTAGTAACTCCTCCAGTGGTTATCCAAGAGTCAAATTCCTCAGGCAAAACCTCTTCACTGGAGCTTTCCTAAGAAAAATATGGTATAAAGTCTTTGCAGAATTTGGTTCTCCTCTTCCAACAAGATATAAAACTAAGCTGATTTGTAAGCATCCTTTAGTTATCGAAGTGGACAGGTAGGAACTCACAAGGAGAATTTTTTTTTTCTTTTAGAGAAGCAACTGCCTAAGTCTTTCTTATTCACTACAATAACTGGAGTGATGCCAACTCCTACTGCATCTCCTAGAGCAAGCTTTAGGTTTTGGCAAAGCAGCATCCTCTGTTTGCAGTAGACAAGCTTTCACCAGTGCCACCTGGAAGGCTGGCTCAGGGCTTTGGTGTCAGAAAAGGATGGCTGCTGGTCAAGCCTGGCTTGCTGCCTCCTGACACGGAAAGAGGCAGTCCCAGACACGGGGAAGGAAATGGGAATTAAGAATCGAGACAGGCAATTAGAAGACTCTTGGGATCCTTTTAATCTCCTCCACCACCAGTGGCACCTCATGTCTCACTGAAACCTGATGAGTTTTCATATTTTGCCCTTATCCTTGAGGGAGACACATGTTGATGCTCAAAGCCTTGATTTTTATGCTATAAATCACGTTTGCATTATATTTCAGTAAGGAAAAGGACGTGGGAAGGTGTAGGGCAGAAGTCATTGTCCCAAAGTGAAAGAGGGGAGCAGTGTCAACGCCTGCTCCTGAGTGGACTGAGGTGATGCTAGGACAGCCTGCAAGACGAGCCAAACAACCAGAGGCAGAGAGATCATTGCTATTCCAGTTCTTCAACTACAGATCTTGATATCTGTGAGACATTTGGGGTTTGAAGAGACTGTTTTCTGATCTTTTGTGTGGATTATTTTTTTTTTAATCCAGCTTTTTAATTAGCTGCCAATCATGGGTTTCATGAGAGGAAGTTTTTTGTGCCAGCCAAATGGTGCCAGATTAGATGAAGTGGTGCTCCCTCTCCAACCATTCCCAGCACTTATCCCAAGAAAAGTGTGCCCTTGGGTTCAGCTGCAAAGCCTGTTTTATAGCAGGGACTCCAAGCAGATTTAAACCCAACTAGCCTGTGGCCCATGAAGGCAGGTAGGTGGTC
Organism: Campylorhamphus procurvoides; assembly: GCA_013396655.1. Lineage (NCBI taxonomy): Eukaryota > Metazoa > Chordata > Aves > Passeriformes > Dendrocolaptidae > Campylorhamphus > Campylorhamphus procurvoides. The sequence goes on along the minus strand of WBMV01006571.1, from coordinate 699,645 downwards.
ACCTTCTGATCTGCCCTTCAGCAATGCCTGGCATCATGCTGCTGTCACTAGGAAGTCAGTGCGCAGAAACAAGGACAACTGTCTCACCTTTCAGAGATGATAGAAGAAGCAGCAGTAAAACAGAAGCTGCTGTTTGGCATTAAGGATTTGCATATCAAACAATATTAAAAGAGAGAAAGCAGCTGACCTCCTGTTTTGCTCAGCAACAAACCATTAGCTTCCAAAGATGCAGCACTCATGACTCATGTCCCATAAATTAGTATCACTTTGTTCAATTTAGTTAACTGCCTTTTACTTAAATCTTTTTCAACTTACATGAACACTCTCTCAAATACAGAAGGCTAACCTTCAGTGAAATGGCATCTGCAGTAATAAGAAATGAGATATTAACTCTATGTATTATATGGCTCGTGGAATTTTATAAGGACAGCTTTACAATAGTTTTGTTCTAACCACAGAGCTCTGCTGAGTACATGCTAACAATTCAGAAACCTAGATGAAGATAAAAATCAAGTTATTAAAGATGTTCTGCTTACTTTTTTAATGGAAAAATAGAGATGAGCTTTACTGGCCTTTCACTGTGAAGAACTTTTCTGCTCAGGGGAAAGCAGCAATAAAAGTATTAGTACCTATTTATAAATCCCAAATGACAAGAGAACATCTACAGACAGTTGCATAAATATCATGAGTTCATTAAGCTCAGTGCTGTTATGGTAAACACCAAATTAATTCATTATGGTGAGTCACGGTACACCGCCAACCTTATTAAAACAAAGAAATGTACTTTCAAGGTACATTGGCTCCCATGCATACCCATATTCCAGTCCTCTTTTAGAAAATTACTTGAAAAATGGCACTTCCTAAGCTTTATAAAAAATTCAGTACTTCATGGCCACGTGGACAACCGGGACCTAATTTTCCTCTTGCTTTCAATACCATAAACCAAAAGCAAATGCAGGGACAGCTCGTGGAGTCTGCAGAACAGCAAAGCAGACTTTGATACCCTCCCCTCAACTGGGACAGCTCTGTACTTGCTCTCCTCCATTTGGAAAGATGTTTTGCTAACTGCCCATGCCTCCAACACTGTCTCCAAGATCCAAAGATCAGGTGTGATGCACATGATTGCCACATAATGGAGACAGTGCTCATTCCTAACATTACACTTTCTTCAAACTGTCTCCTGCAATAATGCTTGTGCAGCACTGAAGGCAGTCAGAAATTATATTGTGGCTACATGAGCAGACTGTATGGTTACATACATACAGCTCGAGGACTTGAATTGCAGGTCCCAAGCAGTATGTAAGTAAATCAGTAGTTCCTTTCATAACTGAAGTAATTGGTAATTTCAGACAGAAATCAGGAAACCTCAAAGTCAGCAAGATTCTCATAATTAACTTACACACAGCAGAACCCAACACAGGGCATATCAGCACACCTGGGAACCCCAACCCTTCTGGATAGGCTGTGACAACAGTGGCATTTCTCTGAATCAGGATACCTAGTTTATCCTGAAATAGAAGGTTTGAAAAGTGCCTTTTCAGTCACCACATACTTTTTAGATGTCTTCTCCCCAAGATCTCACATCACTGAATATTTCCTCCAGTATCACTTTTCAGCTGACCCCTGCCTGAGAAGCTCTGTGGTTAACGAGCCATGTTAACTGCTCTCATGCTTAGCAGGAGAAAGAAAACAATTGAAAAAAAAAGCACTTCAGTTTGACTTTGCTATTAGGTTTTTTTCCAAGAGCAAGATACAAACAGACAGTTATTAGGCTCCTAACTATTTCACCTAGTGTATTCTCAGATTTTTTTGAACACAAAGCAATAAATCAAACACTGAAAGTTTTCAATAAGAAAACATCAAAATCAAATACTAAAATATTTGTCTTTTAAGGAATTGGTATTTTTGTTAGATCATAAGGAATAACTTTAACTAATCTGTTTAGACCATCTGCTGATGTTCTGTCAGAAGGATAAATAAACCAGTTCACTGAACATGATGTAGCACTGAATAAACACACAAGTCTTGTCTTCAGCTGAGAAGCAATTACACTAGAAATCAAATTATTAACATGATTAGTCTTCAGAGTTGCCGTAACTAGGGAACTTCAATTTTTATGTATTGTATATCTCTATGCTGCCTTTAAAAGTCAAGCACTTATTACAGTTATGACAATATGGCATTTGCTAATATCAAAATTGGACTCCAGGGAGTTGACAACAGGCAGAATGAAAGCAAGTTGAAGAGATGCAAGAGAGCTGAAAAGGAAAAGACAGGAAGTCCCATGGAGACCTGGCATGTATCTGCAGTCAGAAAGGCAACACCTTGGGTGGTCTTTGGAAATGTCAGCATCATCCTTAAGCACACTGTGATATTTGGGTTATTTGGTTCAGGAAAAGATCTTTCATTTTAGTGTTAGAACCTGGAAATGATCATCTTTGCTTGGAGTCATGCTTTGGGCAGTGCAAAGCCTCATTCTATACAAACATTTTGAGGCACAGAAGACAGATTAGTTAAGTCCCACTAACTGACAATCTAGCACATCTCTTTTTTGAAAGTAAGAGATCTAGGTGGAACTTGCATATTTGACATTTATTTGCTATGTAACTAAGCAAAAATGACAAAATATATTTTGGTATGAAGGTTCTCTCAAAATATATAGCTGATGATTCTCTTGTGTTTCACACTTTTGTACAGTGTTTTTTTTAAGCAAAAAAATAAAACCCTCAAAACTTTCTTTTTGATAGTGTTTAAATGCATGATTTACATAGCTTGCTTTAAATATCATTATTTGGACTACAAAGACCTCAAATCAATAGCTGAAAGCTATCTCCAAGGTGAACAGAGTTGTTGATAGAATAGGAGAAGCTAGACAGATAAATACACAGTCTGAAGATCAAATCACACTAATATGCTTCGTGTCTGAAATTTGACATTTAAAAATATCTCAAATGCTTTTATCTTCTTGGTACCTGGTTACAGTGAAAGCTTCCCAGATTCATTTCCATCCAGGGTTTTAAACACATTGAGGTTTGAAACCAATACTTTTGTACATGAACACTGCAATAACCAACCTTATAGATTAACATTATGCCGAGGAAAGGCCTCTTCAGACAATCCATTGGACAATCAAAGTGAAAAATTTTAAGATTATTGTGTAGGATCTCTTATTGCCTCAAAATTTAATTACTTTGATTTGTTCTCCCAGGCAAAAGCATTTCACAGAGGAAGCGTTTCTAGAAACACCCCCAGAACATGTTCTTTCTTTAAAGCCTATCTCAAATCATGCTAATGAATATTCTTCAAATACACAGAGCAGTATAGTGCCTATCTGGGGAAGCCTAAGGAATGGCCACAATTCTGTCTAGAAAATTATGAGTGCCTGCCAAATTTACTGGAGGCACTGAAGAGCGGATTAGACCACACTTAAAAAACATAATATTTCTATTTCACACTTTGAGGAATTCTACTCCTGCTGTTCAGGTTAAACTTGTGTCAAACTACACTTCTAACACAGGCCTGACCCAGGTTACAATAGATCTGCCTGAGGTAGGTGTGCTGGAAATACTGCCTAGGGCACCTCAGCTGGTCTGAGGCTTGCTCTGCCTACTTTCTCTTCCAATACACATCAGGCAAGCCTTCCTCAAGGACATGAGATCATTAATTTCTCTGCCTTGACGAGTATTCAGCTCTTTTAACATCCCCCAAAGGAGGGTTTTAACCTCTCTTAAAAGCAAATTATAAAAGACAAATTAGTACAACTTCGCAAGCAAGAGGCTGCCTTACTGCTGTGCTATGGTCAATGTCTGCGCAGCATTAACTGGTGCACTGTGCTGCTGCTGCCTTTTGTACCCATGCTGCTCTTACATACAGGGAGATAAGGGATTGCTATACTTGCTTTTCTTCACCAGACTGATTTTCAATAACACATCAGCATGCCAGACTGCCACCTCCATGTATGCAGGTTTTGTGCCAATGGGACAAAACTGGCAGTCCAAGTACCTTCCCATGCTCTTGCAGGGTCACCAGCAATGCAGAGAGATGAAGAAGCCTGGCTGGCACAGAAACTCTGCTAGCTACTGGTGGTTACAAAAGTTAATAATTGATGGTTTATTGCCCACCTTCCACTGTAGTGTGTATCCTGGGGGGCTGCAGTTCTACTTTGCATGATAGGAATCAGGGCTTTAAGCAGCGTGGTGTTTACTTGAAGGATCGCACTACCTGAGATTTCCATGTTATGAAGAAGTGTCTTGATAAGAACCAAATGCCATTCAATCTGGGTAACAATCTGCAAGAGGACTGTTTATTCTGTTAATAAAGGCATCTCCCTGGTAATGATGCAATTTTTCAAGAGGCTGTATTCTTGTCTCACAAACTTTGCTAATCAGGTCCTCTGGTCCCTTCTGCATTGCAATAAGAAGCAAGGGCTATCTGTACCTGCTCAAATGTGAAATGTTTTTATTTACTTTTTTTCCTCTGGATTTTAGTGCTTTGGAGCAAGGCAGAACCATACAGACCTACCATTGCTTTTGCTGCTGGAGGAAGCAGAGCAGAAAGGAACTGGCAGGAAGATCTGAAGTTTTGCATTTCACTTCCTGCCTTTTTTCCGCTCAAATCTAGGCCCATATTATTCACAAAATCTTGAGGGATGTCTGTTCTGAGCAAAACAAGTTTGTTAGACAAAATATGCAAGCATGCAAAGCCACTAGCATACCTAAATCTTCTGTCAGAAAGTTCAGTCCAGGCAGAAGCAGGAGGAAATAACTACTTTTCTTTGCAACTGATGTATCCAGATCAAAATTGAGACTTTTCCATGAAGCAGAATAATACTAAATTCTTGCCACCTGCAAGAACATATCTCTCTAATGGCCTTTATCTATAATATTTCATATTGGAGCATCCAACGGTTAGATTCAGCAGCAAAGGTTCAGAAGCATGTTAGAAACAGCGTAACCACAAAAAGTTCCAAAAGGTAATCTTAATTCTTAAATTGAATGGTGTAAAAAAAAAAAACAACAAAAAAGAAACAAAAAAAAACCCAAAACCACCACCCCAACAACCCATAAAAACAGCTTCATGACAAAGCAATTGCACAATCTAAATTTTTTTTTAAAACTTAGAAAGATTTTAAAGCATTTGACACTGTGCCAAATTTTAGTGATTTTTCATTATGAACTCTTTCTTTCACTGCGTATCTTGAGTATCAGTCTACCTAGTTAAACCAAGTAATTGCCTTATATTCTATTCCTAAACGTAAGCACAATTTCTGTATTTCATTTTTCAGTCTTGGAACCCCTAATTGCTTCTCAGTATTTGGGAGATTTCTGTCCTTAGAGGTTTGGACTTCCCTCCTCTGCACCAATCTATTGATAACTGACCTGACCTTTGTATTCTATTCAGCTCAGGGGAATAGGAGAAAGGAAAGATAAGCTTGCATAGCAATGACAGCAGACATCACTTGTACCCTAAAAGTGTTTTACAGCTTGACCAACCAAATCTTCAATTACAGCAGATGCCTTGGAGCAAAAATCTTTCATAGTCAGCCAGACCAGATAATGGGCTCACTTGCCCTCCATTACTGTACCTACTGTCACTTCTTTTATAAAATTATTAACCCTACTTGCAGTTTTGCAATTCCTACCATGCAAACCTCAGAGGAGGCATCTTGGGAGCAAATAAATGAACCTTTCCCTCCTTCTTCCTTTACTCCCTCTCCAGTAGACACAGCTCATGAAGCAGCTTCCCACAGGGGCTACTGAGCTGGGCCTGCTCATTGTCTCATGACACCATGCCACAGCTGACTGGCACAGTTCGCTACTACTGACAGAAGGCAATGCCAGGATTTGCCGTATAACATTAAAAAACATATCCCATCATTTTCCTGTGCATTGTGCCAGATAAACTGTGGTTGAAAGAAATAACCTCAGAAATAAAATGCAAGGAACTCCCAGGTGCTATTCTATCATCTTCCCTCTGCAGAATGTCAATGGCTTTATAGGAAATTTAACAATTTTATAGCATAGGTCAAAACCAAGTGACTTGGCACTGAGATTCAATTTGGATAAGCCCATGAGCCTGCTCAGTTGATCTGTGCATATCTTTTTCAAGATCAAGGACATGGGGTCAAATTCTACAGCTCTTTTTTGACACCACAGGGAAGTGAGCTCCTTTCTGCTGGCAGAGGCAGATGCGAGAGCTGGGTGAAGGCTCCTGCTGCTGCCATGCTACAAGTTGCACAGCTCAGTGCACAGGGCAAGTTTGGTGACAATGAGGTCCCATCTGAGAATCTCTCTAACAAAGAGAGTCAGATATAGAGTAGATGTAGTCACATGTAGGGTTTGGAGGAGAGACAAGAGAAGGGGAGTCATATAACAAAAGTAGCCCAGATTTTACAGAAGAATCAAGACTATCCCAACTTCACTGGAAAAAGTTGTCTCGCAGGAGAGATGGGAATGAATGGTGGGGTATTCCCAACCCTAATTTCCCAATTTCTGAAAGTAAAAGTTTACTTGTGGGAGGGCAAAGGAGGATATTAACATGTTTTTATTTTCACCCAGCCAGTTCACCTTTCTCTACCTCTGTGTCAGACTGAAAATTAGGACTCCACCGGATGGCCCTGTTGCCATGCTGCAAATTCACAGCTGCAGAAGATGACACACAGTACATCACTGTCCTCTCATAGAGAGCTGCCATAAATAATGCCACAGGAGTTTCCCCCCTCAGCAACAAGCAGCTGCCTGCAACTGCTGGGCACAAAGCTGTAATGCAGCCCCCAGGTAGGGAACACAGAGAAGGTAAAACAAAACAGTCTGGAAAATAAAATCCTGGCATTTATCATTATATTAACTTGTATGCCTTTAAAAATATTCATCTCTTCTCCTCCACAGAATTTCTACATGAAGCGGTCATAACTTCAGATAGGTTTCAGGAACACTCTATGTTAATTTTAAGTACCTAATCTTAAAAGAATTTTCATTAACAGCAAGTATTATCACTCTGTACAGAGAAGAAAGCTGAGTCAGAGCATGAAGCAAGCATGGCAAGATCAAACCTCAGGTGAGGGGTGAAAGCAGTGGCTGAAGCCAATCCCTGTTTTCTCTGTTCCTTTTTGCAGTTGGTATATTTATTTTCCTAAGAGAAGTGTAGGGGAAAAGAGAAGGCAAGGCAAAGAGCAGTTTGGCAGGCTACATTGACAGGCAGGAAAGGCTGCAGACGTGAAAGTGCATTAGCCATGACTTCCCAAGCAAGCAGCTGGCTGACTCTATTTCTAACTCTCTACATCAACGACAGCTTTGAAGGCTTGTGCTGTAGCACTGGTCACAGGCATTTCCCAAACACAGACACAACCTTAAGAGTTAACAGCAGGGCCAAACTCTGGGCAGGATTGGCCTACAGAGGAACTCCAAAGCAATGATCCACAGAGCACTGGAAGGGACATTGACCTCATGGCAGTTGGGCAATACCATAGCCCCTCTCCAGCTCTGGAGGAATTAGAGCAGCACCGGTGGCCAGGGACATAAGTGGGTGATGGAAGAAGGGAGTGAGATTCTTCTTTACATTGCCAGCAAAGCTGTCACATTTCCCTGCCCCTTACAGCACCACTTGGCACCATTCACACCTTGGATAACACACTGTCCTTAACTACCATTTCTTCACCTAATTTGGGTCAGACAAGAGGATACTTCTCTCATTGGGAGCACTTGACTGAAGAGAGAGATCAAGGATATGTGCAGCACATCTCACGGATACTGCCTGCAGATGGGGGTAAATAGATAAAATCCTAATGTAATGTCAGATTCATTCCTCTTCTACTTGCAAAAAGTAGGAGCAGAGGCTTTTTATAGTTCTGTAAATACATATTTTTAATAAAGATCTATTCCAACTCTGATAATTGGTTAGCCCCCCTCCCCAAAAAAACTCTAGGAACATTCAGATATGAAGATACGGCTGTGACTGACTGTGATGATAGAGGGAGCTTTACATGGAGATTGTTGTATGGATATTTGGGGTTGAGCATATTTCAATGCAGTTTGGTGAAGGTTTCTTGTGTTTGTTTTTTTTTTTTTTTAAGACTAGTTTCTAATTCTGATTTAAACTCTAAACTAAGAAGATTAGTGGTTTTTTTCTTCCAGTCCTCACTTTTTGGTTGGGTTTCAGATCAGACTGAATATTCTGATCCAATTTCTCAGAGAGCAAGATGCACACTCAGGATGTAGGTAAACTGGGCTCCTATCCTGCTTGCCCAATTCAAAGCAAGGTCGGGAAGTGAGATCTCGTTTATAACAGGGATTATAAGGTAGAGAAGTCACGCCAGAGACAGCAGTAAAAGTCTCTTGTCCCTGTAAGTTAAGTCTCTAGTTCAGGAAGCTACTGCAGGGGATGGGAAAATCAGATATAGAAACCTGTCTGCATTACGGAAAGCTGTAAACCTCCGGAAAAAAACAAGATAGTGAAGCTTAGGTTTCTTCTTGGATTCCCTCTTTGAAACAGAATGTTTTCTAAGCAGCTCTTCAAAAAACTGGAATTAAATACCCAGCACAGCATTTCTCTGTTGGAGAGGGGCACCTTCAGCTATACTGCTGTTGGACCAGAGCCTGCACTAACCACTCATCACCCTCTCTGGCAGACACAGGACATGGATGCAAAAAGTCAAAGCTCACCCACACTGCCTGCTCAAGAAAAGCTCTCTGTACCAGTTAGGAAGATTATGGAAGGGTAGCAGCAACACTGCTACTTTTCAGAAGTCACAGCAAACTTTCTGACACCTACCTTCTCTTCATTCCCATCCCTTCAGATGAACTCAGTCCTGCAGCCAGAGGGATCCCAACCAATAACATGCTGAGCACAAAGTCCGGCTCGCACTGTGGGAATGATCCAACACCTGTTGCCCAACGAGCCTGTAATCATGGCCTGTGACTTCCGATTGTGTGGTTCCAATTACAGGTGAATGGGATCAAAGAAAATGGAACCACCTTCAGAACAGGGCAGCAGAGATTTTCCCCTTGCTGGAAACAGAAGGCAGTGGATGGGAGGCATATTTTGATTCATTGCCATTGCCGGCAGAGAGGAAAGCCAGGCCAAACAGCCCAACACAGAAAGCTTTTGCAGGCAGAAAGATATTTATACCAGCTAATTTCCTTCTTACACCTATTTTGCTTTAGAGCAGTAATGCTGACAAAACAGTTGGTTCTTGTTCACATCTGCAAGTGAAGTCGGGTTTCACTTCTCTTCTGATGGATAAGCTCCTTAACACTGTGCACATATTTGCTAATTGAATTAATATTTAACATTGCATACTTGATTTTTTTAAACTTATTTTTAATGAAAGCTTTGAGTTTAACCAGGTTTTAAGTGAAAATCTTTAGAGTTTAGAATGAAGTTCAGTGTTGTTGCTTGCTTTTTGGTTATTTTTCTTAAAGAAAGAACAAATGCTATGTGAAGACTCACCAGCTTATAGGGGGGTTCAGTAGAAATAGAGATTCACGCTTAATTTAAAAGTAATTTTTAGGACACACGAAGTTTTCAGGTTTCTCTTTTGTGATTTTCATTGAGGATGTGAACCTATTTTGCACTGGCAGCTATTACCTGTCTTCCCAGTCCTGTGCATGGCTCTAGGGCTAGGAAAAGACTTTCCTGGAAAAGTGGCCACCATTACAGTGGCTTCCAGAATAGTTGTGCTTTGTTTATCTGCTTAGATTTTTAAGTCAGGAGGAGGGCTCTGCTTTCAAAGGAGAGATTAAGATCACGGGATTGCTTGAAGTCTGATGTCAAGAAACACATGGAGAAGTCACCATACTCCTTGGACACACTGATCCTTTGCATCTGCAGTATTTCCAAGTCTCCTAATAAAGCCTTTTCCCTAAAGTAGGTGCTGAGAAAGGCCAATAAAAATTTCAGGTTTGCATTTTGTTAGCTGTTCATTGCTTACAGTCTGCTTTGCTGTGCCACAGTGTTACTCTAAGATGCTTGAAAACCAAACAGGAAAATGAAAAGTGAATTTCTTTTTTCTTAAACGTATCCCTTTTGAAAAGTCAGTATCTGTTTTTTGGGTATCCGATTCACAACTTTGGAGTGTGCAGTGCTTTAGACCATCACTATTGCTTGCAAACAAGGGAATGCAGTACGCTCCTGTTTACCTCATAATATTAATGGCCTTCTGCTTTATAGATCCCAGATTAAAAAGGAGGCAAAATATGTCACATGCAAAGACAAGAAAGGTTAGAAGACACATGAGCTGAGGCTGAGACAAGCAATCCTATACTTAGGAAAGAGATACAGAGATGGGACATGAGTGGAGATTGTAAATACCTGACAGGTCTCAGAGCAGCCATCAGAATGTGATTGGGCTAGTAGAGATAATTGGGTGGCTGAGCTGAGACAGGATGTTTAATGAAAGCCACCAACAACAGGGGAACAAAATCCTGGTAGGAGACAGGAACCTGCAGCACTAATCCTGGGAAAGCCTCACTTAGCTGGGCGCACTAAGGAGGCATGGTGCTGGCAGAATCAGTGGCAAATCTTTCCCTAACCAGGGCCCACGGCCCCATGGACATCTAGGGCTTAGTTCCCTGGCAGGGAGATCCTGACCTTCTGTGCCTTGTTGGAGCTGCTCTCCACAATTAAAGGTTTAGTAGAGGGGATAGGGTTGTCAAGCTGATTGACCTCATTCAACTGGAGAGGGACTGGTTACAACAGCGGTGAGTAGCCAAGGAAGGTAAATGGGCTAATTTTAGTCTTCCTGCCTTCTATTGCAGTGAATCATGTATGAGGGCTTTTATGACAGTCTGATACCAGAGTTACCTGGTAAGTGGCACTGGAGAGACAGATGCTCATGTGTTCCACAGAGACATATAAAAATGGCACAAAGCTTGTTAGTCCCTGGGCCTTGAAATGTAATTAATTTAATTTCTTTTCATGCTGATGCACAGTATATAACATCAGTACGTTACCTCCCAAGATGAGAATTTCAGGCAGTACTTTCCAAAGCAGCTAAATAACATGAGCATCTCAGGATTTTGCAAAAATACCCCACGGGTTTGGGCAATTTTACCTTTTTTGACACATTACAAATAGCAACCGTAAGGGTCCACCCAGTCTATCTCTAACCACTAGAACAAGCCTTGCCTGTCACTGAATCCCTGACTATTTTGTATGCCATCATATTGCAGCAATATCTTGGTGGAGTGGCAGCGGATTCGGGGAATACAAGCACTTACTTCAAAGGGGGTGCAACTAGATCATAAGGAGCATGTGTTATGACAGTTCCTCATGTGCAGATGCTGTTTAAAGAGAGATGAACATTTCTTGCACAAGAGCTTTTTGCTTTGGTATAATACAAGACCTCACCACTGAGACCACCAGACACATGAACATGGTCCTGTCAGAGCAGCATAGAGGCAAATTCCATCATCTTTATGGAGCATGCTGTACCACACATGGCAGTCAAGCATCAAAGCTATTTTCCTCCTTGTAATTACTTATAACAGCACTTCTTAACCTGCACAGCACAACCCTTTCCCCCTCCTACCCCACAGAAATGCTATGAACAGCAAATGAGGTGTAAAGCCCTTACCTCACCTCAGAAGCCATCAAATATGATAAAGTACAAAAGGCTCTTAATTAGCCTGCCATGGTTTAGAGGAACGATTTAACACACATGAAGCCTTTGAGAGGCTGTGAGAGAGGTCCCTGTCTGCTAGTGCTCATACAACATGAGCTCCAGGTCATTACTGACCTTGACAGAAAACACAGAATGACTCCCCATCTCCCTCCTGGTTACCAGGTCGGAAGAGCAGCCATATGAAGCTGTTCTGACAGCATCAGATTTTCCTCCAACATACAGTACCCACTGTGCAGAGACAAGAAGCAGTGCAGCCATAGCTATGTTGCTTAGTTTGATGTCTTCATGGTTTGCATCTGACAAGACACTGGTTCAGAAAAGGTCTCCATCATAGACTCTTCATTAAGAATGGAGACCATGGCCTTTCAAATACGGAATCTTTCTTATTCACTTGATTATTATCTGTTCTCACTGGGGTAAGGTAAGTAAAAAGATCCCTCAGCTGACTCACTTCAGCAGCCAGCAGTTGCTCAGTGTTCCTTATTAGCACCTTCTAAAAGATTTCCTAATGTGTTTAATTTCAAAAACTTAATAGTTAAAAAAAAACCCAAAAAACACCAACAACCAACTAGCTAGAAAAAGAAGATATAAAGCAACTATAGAAAAATAATTATCTTAATTATACAGCAGCTTTGTCCTCTAAAGGAAGGTAATTTTTCACAAGACATTGCTCTAATGGAGTATACACTTTAAACAGGGCTATGGTTTGCACACTGCAGTGTACTTCTAACCCCTCACAACTTGTATTTACTGCATTTTGCAATTGTACTAGTGGATAAAAACTGCCCTTTTTTTCCTGCCATGACTGCAGATCCATTTTGTAGTTCTCACCTACTATGGAAACATCTCATGATAATCAACTAAATAAATCAATAGCAGTGGACATTTTATTCAGGGGGTTTGTGGGGTTGTAGGTTGGTTAATTGGGTGGGGGTTTTTTGGTGCTTTTTTTGTTTTGATGTTTGTTTCCTTGTTTGTTTGTTTGTGCAATGGCTGGCATTGCTCTCTCATCTGCAAATACAACAGACAAACTTGCAGAGGTAAAAACCATGATCCTCTGTCTTCTACCTGCCATGTAGCTGTTGGACTGCTAGGTGATTCTAGGAAACTAGCTGAACCAAAATGGGGTTATTCATTACCAGGGAAGTATTACTTGCACCCACTCATGTTTTTGAGATCTGGTGTCTCAATTGCAAGCTGAGGGAGTGCCTGGAATCCAAGAAAGAATCACAGAATCACTAAGGGTGGAAGAAGACCTCCGAGATCCCTCTCTGCATTCAAAAATAGTGCCATGGCTCTACCCCCTGGTGGCTGCTTCTGTCCCTGTTCCCATCCCCTATTATTCCATCCCACCCCTTATTACTGCCTCCATCTAGAAGGTAAAGTTGAATGCCCTGAATTACTGTGGATGCCTATTCCACAAGAGACTGCTGAAAAGGACTTATTGGCAAATAATCTTTTTTGTTCTGTGATCAATCTCGTCTTCTTGACTCCAGCAAAATGGGAAAAAAAACACAGAGAAAGCATAGTCCCCAACCCTCCTTGTTGTAGGTAACTATTCCTTTGCTAATACTGGGTATTGCACTGCACTCTCCACTTAGAAACCAAACAAGATGTTAATTCTGAAAAATCTCATCAGCTGAAGTCACATGACATAGAACAAAGCAGTTGGTTTCTATGCTCAGAAACTCATTAAAGGCATCCTAACAAGCTGCATGCTTAAGTGGCTCTGACCAAGGAGATCTGTAGCAGATTCTGAAGATACAGCACAATTTTACACAGGTTATATCCTAGCAAAAACATTAAAAGCATTCATCTGCTACATGGTTCCCTGCAGGGTTGCAAATACATTCTCTAATAGGATTATCCTTTTAGAAGAACCTGTCCTTTTCAGATTTTGCATAAAAACATGCTTCTCTTGGGTGGGAGTCAAGCCTTGTAGAGCATCAGATTAAAACCTGAGGCCCTCTCATAAAGCTTAAAAAGGATGTACAGGCTGGAAGATTGATGCAAATCTTAAGCTGAAGTCTTTACATGGGAGGTGTTTCTGATCTGCAGTTCTTGAAAGGTACAAGGGCAGTTTGTAAAAGAGATATATTCTTTTATAAAGACTGAAATGCACAACGATAGCTTTGAGGAACCCATTGTCAGTGTGGCAAGAAAACTCATATACACAATTAGAATGAGAAGATGTGTCAGCTATGAAGATTCCTGAAGAACACTGAAGTGACTTAAAAATAGGAAGCTACTTGAATATTCATAGCACTTCACAGGCTGGAAAAGATGTTTTGTTGCCACCAGTTTAGTCTGGAAATCAACATGACCAGAAAGTTTTCAGCTTCCAGCAGGCTTTAGCTGGCAGAGAACACATTCCATCCACTTGCTTGGATGTGGATGGGACAGAAAGTGCTAAAACCAGTGCTAAAGGGCAGAGCCACAACTTCCTAGGATTATCTATAATATCCCAAACAGGAAATTGGAGGTATTCTCTGACATCACTCTTCCTTGCAGTTGGAAAGTATTTCCTGTTTGCCCCAATAGCTCACAAAACCTGTCTGTCAAAAGGAAGAGAGGTCTGATGTTCTGGGGGCATGCCAGTGGGAGGATGCTGGTCCTAACACTGGTGCCAGAAGTGCTCTTGAAGCTTTCAAAAGTGTCACTGTGGAGTGCCACAGAAGCAACTGAAGGAGGCCAAAAGTATATTTCCCAGTGGGCTTCTAGTCAGGCTTAGTAATCCACACTACCACATCTTTCTTAAAAATCCAAGGAGTTAGGCTGAAGTATATCCCCTTGTTGCATCATGAGAAGAAAAAAGGATCATTACCTTTGTTCATTCACAAATGTGAACAAAGCTATCATTAAAAAGGCTGCCCAAAGAACAGTGGGACGTGTGGACACATACTGGCAGCTTTCAGACTTGTGGAAGATCTGAAGTAGGGTCACCCAGCTCAGAAAAGCATTTCCCAACTGGCACACATGAATGACATGACCATGACGCTGTCATGGACAGAGATCCCAGACCATAATCTCAAGCCACCCACCTCTGGCAGACCCTCAGAGACAACAAAAACAGGATTACCACCTTCATCAGGGTAGACACAATTCACTGTGCTGAAAAAATGCACCTCCTGAACCTAACAAGAAAAGTTAGGCCCAAAGGCAAATTTCCACTCAATTTTCATTAATTAGGTTTTTCCCTCAGTGGTCTACTTTGAGTTCACAAGACAACTTAAGACAAAGACATTTCCTTTTCTATCAAGAATGCACCACCCACCGTGGACCCATTATTGATATGGACAAAGCATAATAGGATTTATTTCTGATCTTAAGCACCGCTTGGTGAAGTAGCTACAATTTTCTTAATTTATGTATGTTAAAAAATATATTAATTAACCTGCTCACCATCTGTTCAAGATTCTTTTTGATAAAAGCTATATGTAGTGCAACATAAATAGGAAATCTAAATATTCCATGCAAATGTCAAGACGCACTCTAAATATTGTGATCCTACACAATGCACAGTGTCAAATGTGACAATGAAGGCAGGATTTACTGCTCCTGGTCCAAATACATAAGCCACCATTAATTCAAGTGCTGCCAAAAGCTGATCTATTTATTTAGAAAAATTACACTCAAAAGTGAATCCAGTTTGAGCTATGCAAGCTGAGCTTTCAAAAAAGACAGGAAAATATAGTGCTGCAATGTTAAAATAATAACTACAAATTGTATTTTCAGCACTCAGCTTGGCATATATAATTGCCTGTTTCCGAGAAGGGAGTTTAGGTCAATTTTTGATAATTTTAATGCAATACTTTAGTGATCACGGTGGCTTGTGGAACATCAGTTAAATGAGAATGCAAGTCCTCTTTTTGTGCAAATGGAGCTGCTCATACTTGCGATTGCCATTTTTGTTCATGCACTTGCAGTCATGGCTTTCTTGCAGCATTTTTCTTCCAGGGATAGGTGTAATGTTTTTGAACATTACCATTCGTAGACAAGCTGGCTCCTTTTTAAAGATTCAGAGGTAATAACAAAGCAATACAGATTCAGTTCTTTGGCAGGGAACAGCCATCCTGTGCTCTCATAGAGGAGAGCCTGATTTGCAACCTTGTTGAAGAGAAGACAATGCAAAGTACAAATCGATCTTTTATTCTGTGCTGCCAGGGGAAAATACATTTCCACCACAAAAGCCTAATTCCTTTCAGAGTTTCTATGTCCTCATTCAAATACAATGAAAAACCAATAGGCTGTATCTACTCTTCTGTCCTGATCCATAAATATCATTATGGAAAGTGTTTCTGCAAAAAACTTTGTCTACGGGATACTGCAAAGCCTGACTCTAAACTCCAGGAAACTGGGTTCAAACCTTGGAAATTAGAATTAGGTTAGTATAATGTTGACTGAAATTACTTCTTTTCTTTTTGTTCTAGAATAACTTAAAAACATGTATCTTCAAAATTGAGAAGACAGTCTTAAATCATAAATCAGGTCTGGTTATTCTTTCTTCAGTCAAAAATTTAAGTTTTAGCAATAAGAAATATTTCTTTTGAAAAGTAAAACATACTAACAAACTTTAAGGCTAGACAGGATCATCAACACAAAATGGTTTCCTGCAGAAGAGAGAGGAGAAAGAGACAATTCTGCTCACAGGTCCCACTGCAAACCCTGCTGATTCTAGAGTGATGGCACATCTTTCATAAAGGGAAGATTTAAAAAAATCTTTCATGGCCCCCTTTCCTGTCCATGGAATTATTCTAAAACTTAATTTGTAGAATCACAGAACCATTTAGGTTGGAAAAACCTTTTTGATCCTTAAGTCCAACTGCTAATTCAGTATTGCCGTGATCCTAAGTACCACATTTACACATATTTTAAATCCCTCCAGAGATGATGGATCACTTCCCTAGGCAGCCTGTTGCAGTTCTGGGCAGCCCTTTGAGGGAGGAATTTTCTCCTAATATCTAATCTAAATGTACCCTGGTACAACTTGAATCCCTTTGCTCTTGTCCTGTTGCTTGTTACCTGGGACAAGAACCCCCACCCATCTTAACCTCCTTTAAGGTGGTTGTAGAGAGTGATAAGGTCTCCCCTCAGCCTCTTTTCTTCAGGCTAAACAACTGCAGGTCCCTCAGCTGCTCCTCCTCAAGCTTGTGCTCCAGACCCTTCACCAGCTCCACTGCCCTTCTCTGGACACACTCCAGCACCCCAGTGTCTTTCTTATAGTGCAGGGCCCAGAACTCCTCACAGGCNTCATCACTCTCTGAGCCTGGCCATTCTGCCAGGTTTCTATCCAGCTGAAGGGTACGCCCATCTAAACCATGGGAAAACAAGTTTCTCCAGGAGAATGCTGTGGGAGATGGTGCCAAAGGCTTTACTAAAGCCCAGGTAGACAACATCCACAGCCTTTCCCTCATCCACTGTGACACCCTGTCACAGCAGGAGATCAGGCTGGTCATTCATAAACCCAGGTANGGGACACTGCTGGCTCATGTTCAGAGGGCTGTTGCCCAGCACCTCTGGAGCCTTTTCTGCTGGGCAGCTTTCCAATCGCTCTGCCCCAAGGCTGTAGTGCTGCCTGTACTGCAGGACCCAGCACTTGGCCTTGTTGAACCTCATCCCATTGGCCCCTGCTCTCCAATCCAGCCTGTCCAGATCTCTCTGCCTTCCAGCCCTCCAGCAGATCCACACTCTCACCCAACTTGATGTTGTCTGTGAACTGTCTGAGAGTGCACTTGATCCCCTCATCCAGATCATCAATAAGGATATTAAACAGGACTGGCCCCAACACTGAGCTCTGGGGAACATCACTTGTGATTGGCTGCCAGTTGGATGTAACTTCACTCATCATCACTCTCTGAGCCTGGCCATTCTGCCAGGTTTCTATCCAGCTGAAGGGTACGCCCATCTAAACCATGGGAAAACAAGTTTCTCCAGGAGAATGCTGTGGGAGATGGTGCCAAAGGCTTTACTAAAGCCCAGGTAGACAACATCCACAGCCTTTCCCTCATCCACTGTGACACCCTGTCACAGCAGGAGATCAGGCTGGTCATTCATAAACCCAGGTAGCTGGGCCTGATCCCCTGGCTGTCCTGCACATGCTGAGTGATGGTATACAAGGTGATCTGCTTCATGTTCAAAAGACAAACATAAACCTGAGCTTTAACTCATGACTGAGTTCACCTGGCTTCTATTTCCTATGTTTTTCTACATTCAAGTACCCTATTATTGAATTTTTCTTCCCACGTAATCATACTGTAATCACACCACAATTGATCACCTTTTCTCTCACATTTTGATAAGCTCAATAGCTTCAGCTTCTAACATTTTTCATGATAATCATGTTTCTCAGATTCCAGACTGCTTATATAGTTCTGAGTTTTTATGATGTATCTGTACCAGAAATGAACTTAGTATTAACGACCAATAAAAATACCACCAGTGTTGCATACAGAAGCAACAAGTCCTTTTTCCCTGCTCAGTAGCTTGCATATTCAATTCCTGTTATTTCTCCTCAGGACTCTCCGAGTAATTAATTTTAGGGGCTGCTTGTAATAGAAAAAGTTAATTTCATTTCTAACAAAATATTTCATCTGGCCTAGAGTAAAATGCTTTGTTACAGACTTAAGCACCTAAGAACTTTCATTTTTCAAGTTGAAATAAAACCCCCTAGATTTAAAATTAATTTTTTATAGAAAAATTGTTCTATTTTTATGTCAATATTTATCATTCCTTTTTGGGCCCAATTTCTGAAGGAAAAACAAGTATATGTCACCATCCCAGGATATTCTGTCTCCTTTTCCCTCTTGAAATCATCTTAATTTCACAATTTCTACAAAGGCTAACTTGGGTTAGGGCAAACTGCAAAACTGAGCCATGATGACTATAAAGGTCTCATTTCTATGCACTTTATTCCACTTTGGAGTGAATGAAGCTAAGTAGGAACACAAAACCTTTTGAGAAATAATCTTTACACACACAGTTATTTTGATGAAGGTGCATTGTAGCAACCTGAATGCAGGGCCCCAGTACATGCCAAAAAAAAAGGGAGAGTGTACTCATGGTAAGATGCAGTTTGGAGAAACTTTACTAACTGTGAAGTTAAGTTAGCACTGAGCTGGCACAGCTGGAAGCTTGGGAAGCAAAGAAATATACCTATTTGAAATCTGAATACCACTAATTTGAAAATTTAAAAAATTATAAACACTGGACCCAGAAGTGTCATTTTATAATTAATTTTCAGAAAGCTAATAAAAAGAGCAGTCAGTGCTGGAATAAACCACCACATCTCACTGAGCTACGTATTGTCAGAAAAACAGCTATGATACACACTGCCCCCATTCTGGAAAACAGCCTTAATATTACTCTTTAAAAGGGTGGTGAACGCAATAAAAGGTTTTCAGCCACTGCAAGAGCAATAACAATATTAATTTAATTTGAAAAGATGGTCAAAACACTTTGCTAATGCTCATGAATCATCAGCTGCTTTTGCAATATAACCACTGTGTTTGGAAATTGCATTTCCCCATTCGTTTATATTATTCTAATCATTCTTCCAGTCTATCTGTTTTTTTAAAGAGTCATCACGTGTCCAAGGAACAGTGATCATGAGCTTTGAATGTCCTTTTGCCCTGCTTTCATGACAGAGAGGAAAAATATACTTGCAGGTGCCCCTCTGAGAAAGAAAACTTGTCTTTCCCAACAAGCAGCTCTGCGACATGACCGTGAGCTGCCGATGGAGTTGCTATGCTTATAAAGACGACTTCTGTGGGAGATATCTTCTTCTGTGCTTAGGATTTGACAGAGGCAGAGGGATGCTTGATATGGGAAGGAAGGGTGGAAGTGTTTTTGGAGAAAGCCCAAACCTTGTTTCTGACATATAGGGGATTTCCATATAGGCCAGAAGCAACAACCATACACAGGAATAAAATAAGTTGGAGTTGCTCCCAACCTGTGGAATTTCATGCAATCTCATGCAAGAGGACATTACACTCTCCAAAAGACAATGAGACTAAAATAAACCTAATAGATGAACAAAGAGCTGAATGTGGCAGGGCCTAAGTGAGGTTTTGTGCCCCTGCACAAGAAGCAGTAAAGAAAAACAGCATTTGGGGTTTTCACCCTAGCTGCTTCCACTTTTGCTCCCGAAACCGTGCCTCCTCATTAACACAGGCTGCTTAAGAGAGGAAAGGCAGAGAGAAGCCAGAGAAGATGGAGGTGGCCTATGTTAATTGGGGCAGAATTTAAAGGAGGAAAATCCTGAGCATGGACCTGCAGCACTTACAGACTGCTGAGGAGCCTGATTAAATCATCAAACAATAAAACACCCTTTTCCCTTTATCTCCCTCTGCCTCTTTTCTGTCCTTTGGGACGTAGCCCCTTGTACAACACTTCTCCTCTCTTTCTGAACGCTTCTTTCCATCCACCCTGCCAGCTACAGTTGAGTGGGCAGACCATCTGAGATAGCACAGGAGGGGAAGCTGTGCTCCACTTTGACATTTATTATTTGCCTTATCATGTAAAATATGTGAGTTTTCTTCCCTCTCCCCACATTCTCTCATCTTAGATCTTCAGAGCAGACTTTTCCATGGGAGGATGGGGTAGGAGAACTACATCTGCTATAAAGAGAATATATACCCTTATAAAAGGAAAAAATGAACCAAAATCTTTATTTCAAAATGCCAGGTAAGCTGAAATGCCAGCAAGCAAAAATCATTCTGAATAAAGTTTTAGTGAAATAAAGAAGGCTGACCAGAATGGTTCAGAGTGTGAAAAATTGTGACTAATAAACAATATGAGTTCTGTTTTACTATCAAACCTTATCACATAAAAAAATCAACCCTGTGAATTATCCTTGATGCTGGTGAGCAGACTCTGTGTTCAGAGCACAAAGTTTGCACTGTCCATAAATATTATTATGGCCAGTAAACTCAAGGCAATGACAAGGGGGCTGTAAAACCATTGAGGGTACCATACACTGCAGCAGTTGTAAAAAGTGCCATAAAAGTAAAATGATCTTTTATTAAATCTTTTGTTTGGGAGGAGCGTTGTATTTTAACAGGGCATTTAGCACACAGAATAGCTTTTCAAAAGCAGCACTCTCTCTGCCCTTAAATTGGATTTGGAGACCCGTGAAGTCCTAAAATTACAGAAGCCAAGAGGGCTGAAGATGGACCAATCCCCATTTGAAGAATTACAATGTCCAGTGCTCACACAAAGAGCTCACCATCCCCTCTTCCCTGCTCTTTTACAGCTTTTATCACCCTTGATGTAAGGGGGAAGGTGAGATGCAGCAGAGACTCTAAAACAGCCTTTTCTGTTCCACTTTTGCTTTCGGCAAACGAAAACCCCAGTTTGCAAACTCGCCCTCTACCCAGATGATGCCCAGAGCCTGAATGAAGCTCCACTGCAGGCACCGAGGCAAGAGCAGGCCCCATGGCACGGTGCACAGCATGCTTGTGAAGGAGCTCCTTCTGAGCTGCTGTTGCTCTCAGGGCATGTTTGACAGCTCAGGGTCTGTGGATGGGCTGAAGGGACACACCTCTCCACTGGTACCAATCCATTTGTAGTTAGCATGGCAGGCAGCACATGCCCTCCACTTGCAATGAATTCAAGTGAGAGTGCAGATTGCTAAGTCTGCCTGTAGTTTTCTATGCTCTCTGCTAAGACCAAACCTTCATTGCCTCACTCAAATATTTTTAATTCAAACACACAGAAGTTCAAGAAAAAAAGATACTATTTTGTTCTAAAAGTTCAACACACAACTGCAAAAATGTAGTATGGGACTGCAAACTCGGACATCTAAGAAGCTACACACAAGCCACTCAGAACTAAACCCCATCCATTTCATTTATCCCACGTAGCTAAAGGCAGTGGCAGCATAAGAAAGTTGTGGGGTCCTGATGGGCCAACTGTTGTGCTGTGGCTTAGTACCACAACTGGTAACCAGGCTTCTACTGTTCTTTTCATGCAATGGTATACATCTGGAAGCACTCTGAGGTATCCATAAAAATCAGAGTGGTGGGGGTTTCTGAAGTGCAAGATGAAGGAAAAATTTGGTCTTGACCTGTAGACTGTTTCGTGGTCTTAAGGCAAATACTAAAGGACCTCCAATGCCCTGACCAGAGTGGAGACAGTGCACACAAAGACACAGACATTATAAAACTCAGCTAAACCACCTTCCGTTCAGGTATCAGGACTGACAGGATTATGACCCAAGCAAGGGAATTTTAATATTAAAAAGACAGAATCAGACTAGACAGACAGATGCTGATTATAAAAATAAAATAAAAATAAATATATTGCTTACAAAATAATATTTTAGAGGTTTGATGGCATTTGTCAACATGTGCAATCATTACAAAATATGATACGCTCTAGAGATTAAGTATGATTTGTGTAATGCCAAATGAGTGCTTTGGGAGCTGTCTTTACATATTAGAGGTTTAGAACTTGCTCCTAAGAGCATTAATATTTCCTTTGGAATAGCACATTAACAGCAAATCCAGCAAAATCCTTCACAGTACACTATAAGACATATCTAAAACAAACCCTACCCTCGCCCATAGAGAGGTTCAATCTTAGGATAATTCCACAATTCTCTTCCTAGTAAAATTCTTCAGATTGACATAAATTCAATCTGTACCTTTTTTTTTTCTATTAGACACAGTCTCTCTATATTAGGACCTTCAGACTATAATCAAACACAAATATTTACTTAAACCAGTCAAGCTCTGTGTATTTTGTACTAAAGCCAGCATATCCTGTCTAATGAACCCTTCTGCTTTCCTGGCTGTGTTGCTCACATAGCAATGAACCAAGTCCTAAACCCATGACAATGAAATTTAAGGAAAGAGCTCACGAGGGAAAAATTGCGCTCCATTCACCTTAGCCTTTTGTTGCATAAGGTGGTAACATTTTAATATGGCCTGTATTCCACCAAATTGCATCCCACAAATACTTCTGCAACTGCACTGAGGGGGAGGAGGGCAGCACTACTTCCATCCAAACAAGATTTGCAGAATCACACTATAGGATATAAGAGCAGTATTTGCTCCTGCAGGCACAGTAACTGAATTTCCAGGCTATAATTGGATGATGTGGCTTGCACCATCTCCAGAACCCCTTGATGGAATTACATCTCCCTGATAAATTATATAGTTTTCAGAACTGTGTTTTACACAATGTGTGGAGCCCTGTGTCCTAATGTCTTGATGGGTAACATCTACCTTCTGCTTCTGACACCCCAAGAGAGGCTTAAAATAATAAGAGCTGCCCTTTGCTCAGACATGAGGCAGAATGGGAATACCCATGAGCTCATGGGAGCCTGTTCCTTGCCAAAGGGTCTTTCCTTTCACAGACTGGCACTCATTCTCCCTCCCTGAGCTAACGATAGAAACAGACTGTGGTGGGGAAATGGGAAGTCTGCTGCTGTCTACAACTCCTTTTCTTTCCCCAGAAAAGCAGTACAAATCCACAAAGCACCAGCCACTGGGGTTTAACATGCTTGGTAAAGTGCAAGCATGACCAGCATCAGGGACCGGCTGCTGAGTTTGGTTTGACCCAATAAGTCTTTATTAAAAAATCCCAGCGTTCTTTTATACTTGAAATTTTAATGTGTTGAAACAAAGTGAGAGTTAAGCAGGATTACATTTTGGCTTCCTCTGATGCCTTTAAGTAGAAGACAGTATATGCCAAGGGACTGAATTTTAATCTGAGAATGTAGAAGGAATTGAAAAATAACCTATATGTAACTGCAGTAGTCCTAATGGCAGCCTAAGCCCCCGAGAACCGATGAAAAAACAGTGTCTGCCTTCCTCTATCTATCCCCTGACTAAACGAGAATACACAATGAGGTTGGACAGAGAATAAATGAATGAGAAAATAGGCATTTAGTATACTTATTTAATTAGTTCTTTCTGTTTCTAACGGTAATGTGGTAGAATACGAGACTGAGCAGAACAAGGTAGCTGCCTATGGCATAATTAGGCCTTTTAAGGCGGGAGAAAAAGACATCAGTCTGCATCAGGCTGGTAGGGTAGGGAACTGAATTCAGCGAGCACCCAATTTCCATAGCTGGAAACACACAGCTTCTTCTATGAATGCCTCTGATAGAGCATCTACATTTTTTGCTTATAACTTTTAAATAAAACACAGCTTTACCTGTCAGTTGAAATACCCTTATTGTGGGTTGTGGGTTTTTTGTTTGTTGGGGGGTTTTTTTGGCGTTACTGGAGCCTCTGGGCCCAAATATGTAAAAGATCACTTTAACACCTCAATGTTTTCAAACAAGAGGGTGAGAATGGGACAGCAAGAACAGAGGTCCCCAGAAGGAAGGACTCCCCCAAGCCTCCCTTCCTCCTTCCCCTCCTCTCCTTTAGGGCCAAAAATCACCACTTTGTATTCTGAGTGAGTGCCCTGGAGCTTAGTGCTCTCACTTTTCTGATACACAGCAAGAGGCACCTTAGCACACAGCCACACCCCTCTTACTTCCACTCCTCAGCCCGGCGGAAACCTGTGGAGAACCAACATCTTTTAAGAAGTCATTCAGGCCACTCAAGACACGACTGGAAACCAGCAGGTTGTGTAACAAGGATAGGGTAGAATAAGAAAGCTGACCTTCTGAAAGAGGGTTGGTAGATCTGTATGATGTTTGATAAATACACCGAGCTATCAGGACCAAACATGCTGTTAAAAATTCTAGTTACAACGAAGAAGCAGCCTTAACTACAATTCTTAAATTAAAAATAATATTTTGTGCAAAACTCAACATATTTTTGTTGGGCCAAAATGTATATTCATACTTACATATCCTCCTCCTCAGGTGAAGTGTAACCCTATTATATATAACCCTACATATGTAGCATTAAAATCTAGAGACACACATTAATTGATTTTTAATGGATTTTTGATCTCTTTAGAGAATCCTGCCCCAGATCGCTCTCTTTGCTGAGACTTCTAACATATCCTGGCCCCAGACAGCTTCAGTGTCCATCTGCAACACACTCTGAAGCTTGGCAGAACTCTTTCCCTTAAACTAATTAAAGTTTTGCTCTAACTTACACTTCTGTGAGATGCAGGACAACCATTATCTTAAGTGCATCTCAGTTTATTTAACAGCCTAACTTAGGGTACGATAAATACACACAAGCAGAAATCAGGATCATATCTGATCTGAGGTAAGATGCTGCTCTGACTGAAGTTGATAAATACCTAGTTACTGATTTTAGTTGAAATTGGATTTAGGTACCCAGTAGGTCAGTAAAATTAGTATCCACATAAAAAGTACTATAACTACTCCAAATTGTCTCATAGAATTGCACAAAATTAATTACAGGATCAAATGAAGAATTAGTATCAGGACACTAACAAAAACCTAGAAAATAGCATTAAAAATACGGTCTGATGGTGACAATACTTTATTTATTCCTAATCCAATGACATTAAATGTTTATGTCTTTCTTGCTATTAATAAACTCTTATTTCCCTGCAACACACTGATCCTTCAGTCTTATTTATCAGCTAGATAAGCATTTCATCAATTTTTTTTTTCTTAGCCATGCTTTTCACAGCATTGCCCTTTCATCTCTTGCAAGTCTAATTATGCAATTAAGAGGTTCCTTCCTTTTTTAAAATTCAACTTAGCCTTGTACTTCAACAAGTTATCTTTATCTGGGGAGATAAGTAACATCTCTACTTAACTTTTATGGTTAAATTTTCAAAGTCTGATGCTGTCGAGGCCCATTCCTGGCAGGTGTTTGGCATCAGGCTTGCTCCTGTAGAGCAGGTACCTGGGTTTATCAGTCTGCAGGATTGCAGCTGGCCTCCCACCTGCTCATAAAGCACAACATCAGGTACCTCCACACTACCTTGCCCTCATATTCAACCACCCAGGGCTGGGCTTTGGCATTTGCAGTCCTGTTTGCACACAGATGCAAATCGCTGCAACCAGAGGCTGTGCACCATCATGCAAACATAGTAGGTATTGGTTAGGCACCTAAAATCAGTCTCCCTGGGTGTCGTCATCACGTCCACCATGCCTGCACAAGAGTGAAGACCCAGAACTGCACTGGTGGTACTTTCCTTTTTGGAAATCGGAGCTGAAAGGGGTGTCAGTCCCCAGCAGGCACCAGTGCTGCCCCCGTGTGGGTGAGGCAGCGCTTGTGGCAACAGACTGCTTAATTTTCAAGAATAAATTTTCCTTGTTTTTCTCCTAAAGGGAAAAAAATAACAGCAAAGAGCTGGTAGGTGATGGGGGACTAAGCCAATGTCTCCAAAATTCCTGGAAGGGAATAACTGACTTTGGTGTGTCTTGGATCTCTCCCTCATTTTGCAGGGTTATTATTTTATCTTACGCATGCATTGCTTTGTGTAAGCCTTGGTGCCCCTTCTGCAAATACCCTGCCTGATTTTGAAAATAAAGAGTAATGTATAATATCTTCAGAGAAGAGAGAGAGAGAGCTGATAACAACACTACAAAACAACTGTATATCTAGGAAAAAATATTAACATCTGAAGTCACTGCTATTCCTTTAATCAAACAAGTTGGAACAGAAATCTTGCAATTTTCTAAGTGAGACCTGCTCACTGCGAAGAACAAAAAGTGAGCATAATTGACATTAGACAAGGCAGTGTCTTAGTAAGCTTCTTGCTGGGAGAAAATAGTCATGTTTTTCCAATCATGCTCCTTGGACAAGGAGCAGCTCTTTCTCTTTCAGATGGGTTTTACTTACAATGACATATTTAGTGCTACATGTAACAAAGTAAACAAAATAATAAGTAGATTTGGGGTTTTTGGTTTTTTTTGGCAGGTACAAAACATCAATTTAAAATTGTTGTGCCCCATATCAGTTTGAAAACAGAACGGGGGAACATGGCAATGTTGTTTTCAGGCATTTATCTGAGAGACCAGAATAGTGGGGGGTTTTACAAGTAGAACTTTAGAATCTCAGCATTATATTAAAACGAAGGTTTGCTAAAGGAATTAATGGATTTTTTGTTTACAATTTCTAATCAGTGTATTTATTTTAAATTAATGTTTATGTGAGAATGACACAATATCAGCAAATTGAAGTGAAAAATTTCATAATTAGTGATCATTATGTACATCTTTTTATTATTATTAAAATAACAAGCACTATATGAAATAAAGAAATTCATTAAATAAATTCATTTAAATGATAACATGCAAACCTTTTAAAAAATACATAACATTTATTATTTATTATCAGCAGAAATAGCTGCTATCAGGGTTGGGTTCATGGAAGTCAGTGCAGAGCCATGATCTAACCTGAGCCCGTAACTGGCAACATCTGAGTATGCAGCATTGATGCCAAACCAGTATGATGGGACAGGCACTCTAAAACTATTAATCTTTAAAAGGAATTTGGCCCATAGGTTTCCCACAGTGTCTCCGTTTCTTCTGCCCTTCCTTCCATTTCCTGCTCTTGCTGCCTGCAAGAGCCTGACAGTGCATGTGATGTGGCTGTTCAATAGACCAAAGTATGAAAAATACTTAATAATGACTCTTCTCTACCATGGTTAGCATGCATGAAATGAATGAGGCCTCCTGCACAAGGGATAAATCTATAACTAAATGTCAAAAACTATAACTCTCTCTGAAGGTAGCTTATTAAGAATTTGCTATGGCTCATTTTACACTGACACTTCCATATTCAGGAGTGTCAGAGTATAGAGGAGCAGCCTGGGATCAATTCATTCTGACATTAAAAAAAAAAAAAAGGAGATTAAAAAAAAAAAGGGAAAGGAGAGAGAACAGAACTGGTATCTAACAAAACATCTGGACTCATTCAAAGATAAAGAAGATTCAAGATTCATTATTGAGCCCTCCAGTCCCAATCAGACAGGCTCTGTGACACAGTCAGGGTGATTATAGTTCACTAGAGGAATGCATGGCAGTCCTAAAGCCCAATTTGCTTAAATAGCATGGTATGGTTCTTCCTCCCAAATCACATATTAAAGCTCTATAGAAAAATAGCATGAGTGAAATACACAGTATGCATATGACAGAAAAGACCAACAACAAAGCTATTGGGAGGAAAGTAAATTAATGCATACAGTAAACTCAGGCTTCTGACACTGTTAGTTTTAAAACCAATACTGGAAGCCAAGCAAGCTTTTGCTTAAAGGTAATAGGAAAAAGCATTTTTAATTCTGCAAATTGAAAGCCACAAAGAACATAGGTTTGGGGTTAACAATTTAAAAAAAAAAATCTATTTTAGGGGCTGGCTAAAAAACTCCAGGTGAAAACCTCCCCTCTGGAACATGACATGTTTGTAGCAGTGACAACCTCACCAGAACACTGATGGGGACAGCTCCCACACTGCTGGGAAGGGAAATGCCTGCCTATACCGCCTCCTCCAACACACAAACTTGATTACTGTTTGTCATCATCTTCTGGCTGGAAAATAAGGAATGGGCATTTTCCACCTTTAGAGAAGCTTTTAGACATTTCTAGACCAAAAAAATTGCAGTGACGCCAGGCACAGCTCAAGGGATCACTGTTTAGCTCGCTTGTTGCCTCCAAACTGCTGCAGAGGGAAATGAGCAAAATGAAGGGGAAGCGCGAAAAGTCACAATGTGTCCCTGCTGGCTCAGTGGGACCTCAGCAATGTGTGGCAACAAATGGGTGGTCCTGAAGGCATGTATCTCTAAATTTGCTTTCACAATAGCTGTCTGACAGCTGAGATGCGGCAGTTACCAAACTACCTGCGTGGTTATTAGCAAAGCACTCAATAAGAGAGAATAAAACGTGCTAACAGCTCTGTGATATATAGCTGTATTTCTGGGAGCTACCACCTCTTAATGACAAGAGTTTGAGGTCACCTTGTTTGCATTTCAGTACAAATTGGAGGAAAAAGCCTGAACAAGAGATATTTGCAATATATCTTTGGTTTGTTAAGCTCTCATACTTCTCCAGTTCTGGGGCAGTTTCCCCACTTACATATCCTAGTTTCAAGTTTTTACATTAAGATTTACATCCTAGCATTTGTAAATACTAATAATAAACCAGCCATATCTTAATTGCCTTTATGTTTCAGAGTTATTTCTAACACCACATCAGAAATGAAACCCAGCTCCTAATGTATTAAAAATACCAGCACTCCCAGACCTGTACATCTTTTATGGAGGTTGGTCTGTATGAGACAGTTTATGAGAAAGAAAATTACTGCCTGGCTCAGAGCTTAGACTCTTAGGTTCTGCCTGCCTGTAAATTTGCAGAAAATCCACAAGACATAAAAACCACAGGGAGAAAAAATGGGGATGCTCTTAAAGGTTCATAAAAGCAATGGTATTTGTAGACCACCCAACATACCTTTATGATCTTGGGTGGGGATAAGGTTATCAGTAAAAATGCACAGCTATCTCTAATAAATTAACAGTTTTCTCCTGGATTCTCCCATCAGCAATGTCTCACCATCATAGCTCTGGTTTTGGGTGTCAGCAAGGTTGGATGTGACCTGGAAAGGAGAGACGGTGCAGGGCTGTGAGGGAGGTCTCAAGGAAGCAAGCCTGGGGAGAAAGTCAACAGCAAGGGTCTCTTCTTGTCTCCTTTTAAAAAACTTTAAATACATGTAAATGTGAAGAATATGAAATCTGGTCATGCTATGAGAAGTTACCTGTGATTTCTATCAAGCAGCTTTTCACTCTCTATTGGAGAAGATGCCTCAGAATCACAACATCACCAACGCACGAACAGCTCAAACGCTGCTGATTTTTCCCTCATGAAAATGAACAAAATCTGATGTTAAAGAATCACCTGACGTTGCCAAGGTACTGCTGCTGCATTGAGTGCCAATTTCTCAGATGCTTTATACTGTTTATTAACGAAGGAAAAGGTCAAAATAGTTCAAATATTTTAAACGATGAACAAGCCCACAACCCTCTATGACAAATAGATATAGAGATCAAGTGAAAACAACAAAAATAAATTAAAAGAAATCATTAGTTTAAAAAGGATGCTTAGATCTGTTGCTGAGGATTCTCTCAGTTCTGGGGGAGACTCCCCATGCCCTCATGGAGGATGCTGGCAGCTCTAGTGCTTGAGCACCCTGCTGCCTAGAGACTACTTGGACCATACTTAAAAGCTCTCCATGTTTCTTCTTGCCTGTGTAAGTACATTAACCTGCCTTCCCCTCTGGCATACTGTCCTGCTTATATGTTCAGTGCTCCTGGGTGGCTGGAACTGACTGATGAACCATCAAGGGCAATGTGAAGGGCAGTACTGGTTAGGGGATTGCCTCGAGCCCCGTGCTTTTTGCAAAACTCTTCCCAAGTGCATCCCATCACAGAAGCAACTGTTCCCATACTCAGGTTCTGAGAACGAAGTGCTTGGAGAGGAACTATTGTGGTTTAACTGATGGGACTGTGAGCACCTGTAATGCCCTAACACAGGAAAAGAGGCTTCTTTAGTAACTCTGTTGGCATTAAAGAATGAGTCACATCAGAAAAGTTAATTACACAAGTGCATGTTTCAGGACAAAGCTGAAAAATATTAGATAAATACTGCATTTCAAAACCCTTTCCACCCAAGATTTTTTAGTGGCTACTGTCTATTATAGCACTTTTGTGCACTTTTAATCACAAAGTTTTTGAATACAGAGAAACAGGATATGTAAGTAAAATATATTACACATCTACTACATTTTAGATTGAGATGATTAAAATGAGAACTCTGATGCACAAAATGTAATAGGGGGTCTGTTCTCTCTCCTAAAGGAAAGGCAGGAGATTTCTTCTGGAAATTTCTGGATGGCATACAGTTACATTTGCAAAGGAACAAACTGAGAAACTTTCTTCTCCTATCACCTGACATAATTTTCTGCCTGCTTTCTTCTGCCTGTTTTAGGAGAGAGGTTTTCTTGCTTGCATAGGGAAGAGATAATACCTCTTATCCAAAAAAGCTCCCATTTTAATCACATTAGCATTAATTAGCAGAAAAATTTGATATTCTAATGATGATACTAATTGCTTGCAGAGATCTCAGTAGCTTCAAAGCATTGCATGCGAATGAGTGCAGTAATGCATAACTGTGCATGCCTTTATCAGCTCCAGTATTATTTGATGTTCATTAAATATTTTCTTGAATTAAAATGCATGGTACTTGATAACTGAAAGCCTAGTTATTTAAAAGAATAGAAGCCACGGAAGTAGCTTTCAGTGATGGAAGAAAGTTTAATTTTCTCATCAGAAGAACAAAACATATTTAGCTTAGCATGTTTACTGTTTATCGCATTATTCCAGGGAGCACTGTATATTGCAGTTGTGTGTCTGTTTTTCAGAGGGACTGTGGATAAGTAGAGTTTATTAAACCCTGCTGAGGCAATCTGTTGTCTCTGTCTGTTTTAATGTTGTTATAAGTCAGTTAAGCATGTACCATACTTGTTAGCTGCATATATACTAATTTAATGTATTGATGGGCTGTCAGTACAAATACCTAATGAATATTAAAATACAAACTCAGATACAGAAATGCAAAACAGAGCCAGCATGTGGTCAACATTTCGAGGGATAGGCAGAGAAAGGAAAAGACCAGAGTTCAGAGTAAATGACAGTAAACACTCATGAAATGAACCTGAAAACAAATCACAAGCTGCTTCCCAGGAAAGATGGAGGAAAATAATAATTAACGGTCTCAAAAACATGGGCTCTAAATATACGCTGTGAACTTTGTCTTCTGCCAGCTGATTTCAATATAAATGAAACAAAGGGTGGTTAGAAGACCAGTATGCCAGTAAGACAAAGGGAACTAGAGAAAACAGAATAAAGACACTGTACCAGGGGAGAGAGGGGAGGGAAGAAGGAAAAATCTCCCACTGTCTCCTCCATGATGCTAATTTTCTGTTTAACAATGGCTCTAAAAATGGATAGCAGTCAATACTTTGCATGTTCTGCATAATATAGTCTTTCAGCAAAGGCATGTACATACAAATTTCTTCTGCTTCAAGTGAATGTGGCAGGAGTTTGCTGGGCATGTTGCTCCCTATTAGATCATATTCAGAGCTGCAGCCAGCTGCTTGTTAGAGATTCAAAGCCTTGTGCACCATTCAGACTGAGCTCAGAGGCATGCTGTCTATCCTTCACGAGGTTTGAAGGGAAAAGCGAATTACAAAGAGAAAACCCTTGGGCCAGAGGAGAAAATATCAAACCACTGCGAGTGGAGACGCAGTAGGGCAGAGACATGTGAGCATCCACAGGGCTGATGAAACCAAGAGCAACAGCCCAAGTAACACAGGATCTGTCTGGAGTTCAATTGCTGTTTCCTTCTCCCTGTCCTGCCTCTCCAAAATCATAAAAGTGTCTGAAGGGTGACAGGCAACTGGCACATCTACCAGCTGCAGGAAAGGGAAGAAGGAAAGAGCAGTTAAATGTCAGCTGAGCAGGAGGAAACACCTTGCCCGTGCAGGAGAGGCACTGAAAAGGGTCCGGTCCAAAAAGCTCCCCGTGGCTCCTTCACAGGTTGCAAAGCCTGTGTGCACCTTCTGCTCCCATCCTGCGGAATGGTGACCCAGCACCGCATAACCAGCAAGGACTGCAGGGATCTGCAGTGTCCCAGGAATGATGGGACTGCAATGCAGATTCTGCACGCTCATCAGCATGGAGGGACATGGGGAGGTGTTGGGAAATCTCTCCCTCCATGGGCAACAAGGGAGATGCGAAGCTGAAGTGGTCTTCATCCATGGTCAGTAGGGAGAGCGGTCAATTTTGATTTAGAGGTGTATGACATCTCTCAGTGGAGGCCTTCATGCAGGACAAAATGGGGGGGGGGGGGGGGGGGGCCTTCATGCAGGACAAAACCTGCAAATTTATCTATGGCATAGTCTTCCTAGTTTGCAGCCAACAGCTGTGTTTGTTGATGGGGAAGAGAATATGTTTTCATAGATCAAATACATAAGGATCTGTCAGAATTTCAAGTGTTACTTGAACACCCATTGGAAAGACAGACAGCAAGCCTTTGAAATGAGAAGGAAAATCAATGAAATTGTAAAATTCTGTTAAGAATCCAAATTCCACATTAAATTAAGTATACACTCACCTAGCGGCATCAGTCACTAAAAGATTTCACAATAATCTTCTGATTTAAATACAACCTAATGTGATCAAATACCTTGCCCTTTGAACTAGAAGGGTAAAGATACAGCTTTCTTTGACATCTCTGTGCTGCCCTTCTCTGCTTCATATTCAAATTACTTCAAATGACTTCAAATGTCCCCCTGTTACGCTGTGAGGCGTTAAAAGCTCTCTGCTTCCCTGTTCATTTGGACTGCTCCTCCTCCAGACCTGGAGAGCGGTTGCAGTGGTGGCCATCAGAAATCTGCTTGAGGAACTGCAGCTGGGTGGCAGGCTGGGATAGTAAAGCAGAGCAGGAACGATTAACCTCAGCTTGGCAAGAGGTACTTCATCACCTTTACTTTACAGGTAAGCAATCTTGCTGGGTGAAGTGATGCAGGCAGGGACATTCCTGGTAGAAGGGAAGTACAACTTACTGGGAAACTTCAGGAAGAAATGATGCATTGGTCCACTGGCAGACATTGAGTAGATGATGGAAAACACAACTAGAGAGATCAGGCAAGGAGAAAGAACACATGTTTTGAATCCAAGGGGAACTACATTTTTGGGATGATTAAAAGCAGAAGTTTGCACTCTAATATTAAAGCTTTCTTACTCAAACCAAACTGTGTCTTGTGGACATCTCAGTGCAAAGCCATTACCAAAGTTTTAGTGAAGAAAAGCAGGATCTAGACAACCACTAGCACCTACATCCAAAATTTGTAAGTCACTGTTCTCCAAATTTCCAGTGCTTTTTTATTTGCTTTCTGCAATCAGAATAAGGCCTGGTACACAAAGGTAGATGTCAAGCAAACATTCAGTTCAGTTTAATAAGACAGAGTGTAAATAACACAGGATCTACATTTGACGTTCACTAAATATGACTGCATTATTCTTGTCTCTTGTGGCTTTTTTCATTCCTTCTGGCAGGAAAACATAGAAAGGCAGGAAATCACTCACTTCGAGGTAAAGGCTTTGCTTCTGTAATAACTCACTAAAGGCCTAATTCTGTTGAGACTGAAAAACTTTGGTAGGACAAAGGATATTTAATTTAATCAAGTATTAAGGTCATGTGCAAAACAAAAGATAAGGAAAATGAAGATGAAATAAAATGAAAGCCGTCCATCAAGAGGCTGAAGGAAAGACAAAGAAATAATAGTCTAACTGATGGCTTCATGGATGAATGGCTAGAAATATTTGCTATGCCCAGAAAATAACTGAAACATCTGAAATCACCCTTTAAAACAGAAAACAGCTCCTACTGTGGAAAATGGACAAACCCATAAAATGCTTCTCTGTGCAGAACTGAGCAGAGGTGCAACTGCAAGAACAAGGGTGCAGTACTAATCTGACCAAAAGCAGGGAGGAGAGGAGGAATGCAGGCTCAGCTCCACATGCCTCCACTCAGGGAGGGATGGCAACTGCAGCACACTACTGCAGCTCCTAAAAATTGCAGCTAGAGGGAGACGAGGCCATGGCACTGCACGGATGTGCTGAATGAGGCAGAATAAATCCCTCCTCAGTCGAAGCTGATCTGGTGAGCACGGGGAGGTGTTAAGTGTGCCCACTGGGGCGAAACAATTCCAGATTCATGCAGCCATCCACGCATCTATCATCCAGACACGGGGGCAAGGAAAGTGACCTCCTTTTCCTTGCTCAGTCATCTTAACAGCAACAACAACAGGAAAAAAAAAACCCTTGAAAGCTTGGCTTTGCTAATATATGCAATCTCGACTTCCCATCAGTGTCACTCCTGCCTGCTGCCTGCTTCAGCCCTGCCACACGCCAGGCCAATTTGTCTGGCCTTGCTTATACCTGGATGGTAGGTATGAGAGTTGGCTAGGGTACAAACCTGCTGCCTCAGATGCAGACTCGAGCACCATGTGCTGAGAATTTTCAAAATGCCGCTTTTTGCATCGCTCTGGCCTTGTGATTTCTGTTGTTAAAGGTCCAGAAAATAAACTGGCCTCTGGCACTGTCTTTGGAAGAGTTGAAGAAATGGAAATGTATTGCAACTAAATTTCACATTTGAAGCTACGTAAAGTTAGTTCCAATCAGGCCATCACTTGTCAAAAATTAAGAGAAGGCCATCATTAGGCCTCATTTCAGCTGGTTTGAAATTAGTAATTAACTTCTCACAGAAAACAGATATTTTGCAGGGAATCAGAGATGGCATTTTTACGTGTGATGTACTTTGTGAGCCAAAGGAGTCTGCATATTGACAGTAAATATTACGCCAACAAATCTCTGCAGGTTGGAATAATCTGCCCTAATTGGGGATGGTTTTCAGCAGTGGGGATATTAAAACTGAAGGCAACACATTTAAGCTGCAGTAAGCAGAGCATTGGCAATGTGACATGTTCTTATTAACCACTAGCAGAAATGAGAGAAGAATAAACACAACAGAGATCAGCTCTGCCCTGGCTGAGGTGCCTTGATCTGGGATGAAGCAAGCAGGGAGGGTGGCAATCATAAACCCTAGATTATAGGGTCTCCAGGGTAGGAACAGTCCAGCTCACGGGTCTTTTGCTCTTGCTGGGATCTCATGCAGACGGCACCAGGGAGCAGTTGCAGGCTACAAAACTGCTCACAGACCTTCATGGGTGGTGACACCAGGCAAAGGCTGGGCTTCTCTGTAACAACAGTGCTCAGTTGCATCTGCATGGGTTGGTTAGCTGTTCCTTGTTTGCTTTTCTTAAAAAAAGTTGGGAATTTGAGGAATTATAGAAAAGCCTGTCTTATCTCACATCCAAAAATGCTGATACAGGCTAAAATGCTGCAACTTGTTTAAATGAACATATGCCCTCACAAAAGTGTAAGTATTAAGAATACAGCTGACAGTCATAAATCATGCCAACTCACTGTGCATAGAGAAGGAGAAAAGAAAGCTGTCACTTCAGTGCTTGACAGCACAGTGATGGGCACCATACAAATGGATACTGCTCTTCTAATATAAATGAGGTAGTTGTTGCCTAAAAGACTACCATTAGGAAGTACAATGCACTGAAACTTGGGTAAACCAATAATATAATACTTCCTGTAGAAAGAAAGACAGGAGTGCCACAGGAGAGTGAAATTTTTCTTATTACTAACAAAATAAAATACTTGACTCATTCAACTTTGGGAAAAAACACAAGACAGAAGAAGCACAGGGAAACACAAAGGATGAATGAAGCATTGGGAAAGACAGAGGACAGAACTGCTTTGTCAGTCAGGGAAATAAACTGAGTGATCTAACAAGCATCTTCCATCTCTAGTTCCTATTCCTGTGTTAAGGGCAGAATTTTCTTTGGTTTGAAGAACTGTCTCTGGCCCAGTCAGGGCAGCATGAGAGAAAGCACACTGGGGGAAATTTCCTGGCCTCTTTCTTGCAGGATAAAGGCATGTGAATCTGCTAACCTGCACCATGCCTTGTCTCAGAGGGTCTCAGCTGCCACGGTTCTACCCAAGCACCAGTACAGCCTTTGCCACTCCAGCTAAAGACCAAATTGGTAGCTTTTATCATGTGAAAGAAATTTAATATAACCGGGAAAATCAATTTTATTTTGTTTTCTTGCAAACTGGGATCTACTTGCTGACATGGATCATTAAGAAAAGTGGAATGAAAAAGTATTAGGAATGACTGAAAACCTATTTAACAGAGCAGCAGCATTACCTCTAAGGAATAACAACAAAAAGACAATGCAGAGTATGTAAGGTGGTGGATGACATTTCATGTTCATCTAATCATGCCAGCACAGTCCAGCTATTCTGAAATTTGTTCATGTAAATCAAAGAGACAAACAGAACATACTGTGGCAATATGCAATTTGATGAGAGAAAATTAAATTCCCTACAACAGTGACAACCAGTGTAGACCCCGGAATGTTTTTTATTGTAATCTCTGCTATAGAAGGCTTTGAAATGTGCCCATTTAAAAAAAAAAAAATAAAGCTTCATAATAAGACTTGGCACACAACACAAGAAGATCTTAGCCCAAAAAAGAGTTGTTGATTTCCTTTCTTCTCCCTGTACAGACCAAGTCCTAAATTCACTTACAAAATGAGAACAAATAAATATATTTTCATTAAAGATGAATTAAGCATGATGGTTTGGCCTGTCTAACACATAAAAGAGAGAAAAAGGAGGTTGTTTCTCATTTAGAACTATACTATCTTTATGTGCCACAAGGGCAGATGGAACATAGGCAATGAAACCTTGCAACTGATTAATTGCTTAGGGTATTTAAACAAGTTCCATAGCATACAGGATAGCTTTGCTTGCTTTCTTAAATCTCCCTATTATACTTCATCTGAATATCAGAACTGCCCTAAAGCTGTTGAAGCCTGCAAAGCCTATGAGTTTTGTATTTCCACTGGGTCATGTGAGTAACTCAGCCCAAACAGAGACCTTGCAGCACCAGGGTGAGATGTTGCTGAGACAGAAGAGGAACCCCACAGGTCCCCCCAGGTAGTACAGCCCTTGTTTGTCTACTTTCCCAATAGAGACTTTTTGCAGTATCTGAAATTTTTCTTCACACAGAAAGGATGCTTGGTCTGCTGGAACAGATCTATGCCAAAAGGCAAGAAATCTTGAAGGAACAAGCAGAATAAACAAACCAGGGAACAAAGTTTTTTTTTATATAAACATCCCACATGCAGGCTATAATATACAAAAGCTCTAGCTTTAAGATGACCCAGAGCCTGCATACTGCTAGCTAAAAATGAAATTTGAACATATTTATACTTACCAAAGAAGTGGCTCTCATAGACAAGTATCAATTTCAGCAAATACTTAGTTGCTTCAGTAACAAAGTGCACAAACAAAACCCCTCAAAATTTGCTGCAATGAGTTCTCACAGGGATCCAATCAATGGGAACAGATGAGAAAAGAGCTTAAAAATTCTGAATTATCCCTACCTTTTGTCAAGTCAGTCTGGAAGATGATGTTTTAAAGTATTCTTTTAAAAAAAGGGATAGAAATTGAAGCTGATTTTGCAGGACATATGGAAAAAATTGAATTCTGAAAAATTAAAATCCTTTCTACAAATGTGACAGTGCACAGTGTTAAATGCTTTCTATAGTTGCTCATGCAAGTGATTATAAGAAATTGAAATAGCAGCTTTATGAGTTTTAATGAAAGCTCAATGTGTCCAACCTGTGTGACTGCTTTGTCAAGAATATTGGCAGGGTTGGTACAAAAGCAGGAATTTTCTAGTAGGACTGTGTTGCTTAGTATATCTAGCTCAGACTTTTGAAAAACAAAGCAGAAAACCTTCTCCATTTGGTGAATTTGATTCCTGGCTATTGTCTCTCAACTTTGCCAATGGCTATTATATGCAGGTGTCCTTTATGTAATAGATCCCTCTAATACATTTTATTTCCTTGGCTCCCACCAACAGTTTCTAGAAAGAATGCACTGTTATTCACTTAAATTGGACAATTCAACAATAGTGGAGGGAATAATGGAGAGGAACCACAATCCCTCAAAGTGATAATAACCTGCAGAGGTATTTCACTGCTCATTTTTTAACCAAAACCTGACATTTCTCATTATTTCAGAGTGCAGACTACCTAATCCAGAAGTATATCTATCACAAGTAATTCAGGTACAGAACTGACACTGCAATTATTTTTACTAGTACTAGCCAAAAATGAACTATGTCTCAACGACAACAGATCAAATCTCTCCTAGACATAGCAGTATACCTGCATCGAAAACTTCCAATTATTGGAATAAAAACATACAGTTGTTGATCCAAATAAAGTGTTTCAGGAAGAAAGGGTCCCTGTTTGACTGCATTTATTACTTTCCAATAGCCTATCCCTGTCAAATAACAACCATATGTTATATGTTATTTAAGATGTAAAAATCCATCTGAAAGCATAACAAATTTATCTCTCAAGCAGAAATAACAGTAGCACTAGTGTAAAATGATTGCAATAAAATTTCAGTCCCTGGGAAATGCACAGGAGTTCAGCTTTTGTTGGAGACTGAAAAGCATGCCTGGTTTTGCTAAAAGCTTCAGGACCCAGGTGAAGAGCACTGAGGCAATTTGGTTTTCATCTCGCAGCTCTTACATGAAACCAGTCTCTTGGTGGCAATCAAAAATGCTGCCTCTGACCACAAGAAAAAGAGAAAAATAGACTTTGTTCAACTTCTATCAAGGCTGTTCTGCTTTTTTTTTTTTTTTGCAATGAAATGTAGTAAATCTCAGTGGCACCATAGAAAAATTCAAGATTCCTGTAATCGTCCTACTACAATGAATAATCAGAGACCAAACACTGTGTTATTATTATCAGTTAAATCTCTGATGCAATCTGCATTCATTACTCTCCAGGTTTGCAAAGAATAAAGACTTCCTTGGAAGAAATGAAAGCTTTAGTTTACAACAATGGCATTTTCTTCTGTGGTATCATTCCCTTCATGCTGAAGGTGTGTGGGTGTGAGACAAGTGAATGGAATTGATCTCTCTCAAAAGAAAAAAAAAAAAAAAACAACAGAAAACCCAACCCTGAATAACCAAATAAAGGCTTAGGGGGTTTTATTGTTTTGTTTTCTTTTTTTCCCCCCTTGAACTGCAACTTACATTGGGTCTTTTCCTACTTAAGTGAACAAACTAGTATTACTAAATTGTTACTTAAGTACATGATGGGGATTTTTCTATGTAAGGCCATCTTTGGTCTCAGAGAAAAACAAACAAAAAAATAATAACACCTCCATACTTATGCCTCCTGTATTTATATTCTTTTACTGGGGTTTAAGTAAACACTATATACCACATTTTGAGGGTTGGAGTGCACAGATGATGAAGAACAGCTGATGAAGAACAGCTCACCATACCAGCTAGGCATTCATCACTTGGACATGAATGAGGACAGCAAAGGTTGGGGTGTAAGAGTGACTAACAACCGCTTCACAATGAAGTTGTAAAATGGGCAAATGCTGTGTCAGAATACATCAACCAAGGTATTTCTGATTCAAATTCTGGAAGGTATACATGAGGTCTCACCCAAAGCACTCTGCACAACAGGCCTTTACCTACCTTCAACACACCAGAACCAGTGTAGATAAGAGATACAGGGATGAACAGGAGAATGGAGTTCTTAACTCAAGAGAATAAAGTCTTGCTGGCATGCATGAGAAAGGAAAACTGAGAGTGAGAGAAGGTAGAAACAGAGAAGAGCAATGTGAGGGAAACACCAATATTAAAAAAAGCTAACAGTTACACACTGGCTGTGAAGAAATCTGGACAGTAAAAAATGCCCCTGGGAGCAACAGAAAGAAGGAGAAGCTTCCCGGCAGGAACAGCACCAGAAAAACAACAGAACTCCCACATGGAAACACTCTAGTGGAACAAAAATCTCCCAGACTGGTACTGAGATGGCACTTGATGAAGTTATGAAAGGACTCATATGGTGTGCTTGCCTATCATAGCAGGATAATGGATTCAGTGACCCAGCAGATCCCTTTGATTTTTATGGTCATATAATAGCAATAAAGCAAATTGCCTATAGCTTTGTCACTTGGGTCCTCTATCAGACAAATGAAGATCCTGGACTGCAGCTCTAAAACAAGCCCCCCAGTGCAACAGGAATGGGTTTTGTCATGCCCCATTGGTGTTCCCCCACAGTATGGGAGACCAGGACACCAGACCTCTCATCGCCCCTGCCACTCTCTGCTCTGTCCTCATGTCTGTGCTCCTTGGTGCCCCCCTATCCATGGGCCTGCCCAGGAAACCTGGTGAGGGGCACCTGTCTTGCCCAGCTACAAACCTCCAGCCTAGCTCCCTGTACAGCCAAAATGAAAGAGGGATCTCTACCCAAAGACCACCTCAGAGGTAATTTGGTGTATCTAAGGCAATGTAACTTCTGGAGACCCTCATGCAGGGCAACAGCTGCCAACAGCTGGCTTTTGAAAACAGTTTAACTTTGAACAGCCTAGAGTAAGTCGTCTATCTAAATAAAACCATCTATGTAATATTAAGGAACCACAACTGCATTAATGCAAACCAAGCTTACTTAAATATTATTATAATTGAGCATATAAATAGCTAAGTATATGCAAAGTTATTTCAGACCTCCACAGGGGGTATTAATAATGACAACTTCATTGCGGTGAGACCCTGAAGACTCTACTCAAAAATTAAGGTTTTCTTAGTAAAAATACACTTAAGCTTTCCTAATCCAACAGAGATTTATTTACAGCAACCCACTTCTAGTACTGAGGAATTGTAACACTATTACTCTA
Organism: Campylorhamphus procurvoides; assembly: GCA_013396655.1. Classification (NCBI taxonomy): domain Eukaryota; kingdom Metazoa; phylum Chordata; class Aves; order Passeriformes; family Dendrocolaptidae; genus Campylorhamphus; species Campylorhamphus procurvoides. The sequence goes on along the minus strand of WBMV01006571.1, from coordinate 658,730 downwards.
GCTATATTATTAGTGGATAAAACACATATACTATTGAGCTGATGGTAGAATCCATGGATGAATGGTTCAGGGACCACCCCTCCTTTCTGTAAGGACTTTTCACCCTTTACTGTGCTCATTTATGATATTGGGAAGCAATTTCTTTCCTTTCACTCATTACATGTCCACAAAGGAATATAACATTAACTCTCAGTTCACCAGCCCTCTAAATACCTGTAATCTCAAACCACTATCTACAGTGCCTTTTGGTGATAGTAATCCTTGTTATACAATGTCAGCAGAACTACGAAATTAAAGCATGTTATGGTAAAATGCCTTCCAACACTGTGAAAAGTTTTTGCCTCCCACATGAAATGAATCATTACAGTATTATGTTTCCTTTTGGCTCTGCTGTCAAGTGCTCTGTAGCAAAAAGCTGCTAAGGGTTTTATAATGGCTCCTTGTCACCTTGCACCCTACTGCCTCAGAAACACGTACTGCTGACTTCAGCCACTGCTTTATCCATAATTTCTTCCTAAACAACCCCAAGCCCATAAAAGCCACAGAAGAAAAATTCTCACTTTATTATCATATTGAACATGTCATGTTCTTGAAATAAACCAGCATCATGAGGCTTTAATCCTCTTTCAACTTCCCCTAAATGCCATCAATCAGAAAACTGTCAGCTCAAGTGTGACAAAAAACCTGCTTCCATTCCCCTGAGACCCCAGTGAAATGAGTATTATTAGCCCATTTTTTCGTTTAAAGAGGGCTGTAACAAAAGAGAGAAGTATCAAGAAATGCAGTCTCCAGCACAAGATCAATATTGATACATCCCCTGCTGAGAGTTTTAAAAGTCTACCCAACATATGGCAAAAGCCATTGTGGCTTTCCGTAGTGTGTGGTTAAGAAAGGGGCGGAAAAGTGGCTGTGTGACTTCAGCAAGCATGCGACAGAGCCTCCTGGCTGGAAAGCTGGAACATGTGTGTGACAACCTGTGTGGAAAGACTCCTCTTTTCTCTCCATTATGAAAGCCAGACTCTCAATAGAGAAGTAGACAATGGCTGTCCAGACTTTTGCCAATCAATCAGCTAAAGATCCTTCTCCTTTTTGTCTAAATGTAAACTGACCATCAAGCAGCCTGGGACATTTCCAATTATCTCCATGTCAAGTTTCTCAGCAAAATAATAAATTCATACCAAGATGTGCCATAGACATAATTTTGTCCCACCACAAGTATCTGACTTGGAAGGGCTGTGAAAAGTTTTCTCCAAATTTTGTCAGAAATGACTTTGATCCCATCTATGAGACTATGAACTGAGAAAATTCAGTGCACACTTCTTTCCAGACTTGTTTTGCATGGAAGGGCTCATGCCATTTTAAGAAAAGATTCCAAGAGAGCATATTTGGATAGGTATACGTTATAATACTGCTCCAAGGCCCCACTCTACTAATTTTATATGTCATTGTTTTACAGAAAAGGGCATTGATAGATTACCCTTACAAGCACCTGGTGCATTTACATAATTTTCTGTATCTTGCATTTTCCCTATCAATTTATGTCTATTTACAAGGACTTCAAATTCCTCAGACAATATAGACAAAATTTCCAGGGGGTAGATTTTGTGGGTGAAGAGATTTAATGGTTGAGGGTATGAAGCTTTCTATTTTGTGTTTATCATCTGGTAAAAATAATCCATAACTCATCAGTAATGGTATACTGTTAGCATACATGGATTTTCTTCAAGCTTATACGAAGTTTTCAAACTACGTTCTGTCTCTGCTTCACTAAAAAAACCCTCAAAAACCACCAAAGCAACTCCCCCATGTTAGAGGTGTCAGTAGGCAGGCTCAATGTTCAAACGCACTGAGATAGAAATATCAGCCTGTAGGCACCATTCACAATGTAACACAGTCACATGACAGGAGACCTGTGGTTAGCCTCCACTTCTGCAGTCTTTCTTTCCCAGGGCACCAGAGATGCTGGGGCTAAGTGTCGTGCAGAGGTTAAGGGACATTAAAAACAGTCCATGTTTTTCCAAACATGTCTTGGGGCTTCCTTGTAAACTATTTCCTTGTATAAAATGGCCAAGCCATATGCAATATGGGCAGATGTATTACTACAATAGCAGCTTGAAGAATGACTTCATAGAGAATGACCCATTTCTTTCATTAATCATTTCAAAAGTCATTGTGATTCTTAAAACCAAACCAGTAACATTCATCTAGGAGCTAAAGTGAATGACACAGGATATTGATTGAAGCAAAACTATCTACCAACCACTACCACCCCCAAAATTTTGGTCACTAAGCAGTATTTAGTTACTGACATTTTATGCTTCTTTGAACTGCTGCTTCTTCTAGCCATCAGCTTTCCTACACTCCTCCAAGCATACAAGCTGCAACCATCTGACAGTAATTGCCATGACAACTGATGCTGGTCCCAAGAGTACAAAAGACAATACCGCCAGCAAAATTCAATAAGGAATGTAATGAAGTCGAACAGATCATGGGAAGTTAGTTGTGGTTTCATGGTATGGACAGCAAGCAATCTCTGGAGGATCCCTCGAGGGTCCCAGGGCTATCCATGTCCCAGGCTGGAGCAATCACATATGCTGCTGAGGGTGACCTTAGTGCCCTAAATAGGATGGAGAGATGCTGCAAAGGAGCAAATTATAACCTGGGAGGAGAAAGGCAGCAGGGTGATGGCAGGGGAAGAAGGTATTAAAACAAAGTGATTTGCAGACAGTGGGGCTGTAAAGGCCATTATAACACTTAGTCTGGTCTGCAAAGAATCTCACTCTGATGTAAAAAAAGCCAGAGGGAGATTTTCAGAGCACAAATCAGGATTAGGCACCTTCCTCCCCCCCAAATTTTCAACTTCCTAAACTTTCAGCTTACTGCCCTTCCCCTCCCTGCCACAAAGTAATCATCTGAAGACAAAAATCCAACAAGTTCTAACAAAATTGAAAAGAAAAAAAGCACTGTAGTTTTTATTTACTCAAGTTCTAATAACTAAGGAAATGCCTTTATTATAAGCATAGGTTAACTGCACAGCATCATTATAAGGCTGAATTGGAGTTTGCTGATGAATTAACTTCATCCCTTACCTTCAGGTTCCTTTGATGTGGAATTTTAATTCAGACTTTCATCATTTTACGATGACTGATTCTGCAATTATTATAAGAATTCTTTTATATTTCTTTTTATCAAATAAGTTTCCACTTTCAACTTTAACAAAGATTTCAGTTTCTAATGACATTCAAGTATCCAGCTGGCACTAGCTCATTTAGCTAACTACAGTGTTAGCATGGAGCAGACAGGGTAACTCAGAAGTGGCATGCTAAAAGCAACAGTTCTGACTGACAAGGCCTTGAGCTGTCTCCTCATAATTTTTAATTTGTACCCTATTTTGAGTTAAAAAATAATTCCTGAATATTATATAATTTTCTCCTTCAACACCAAATTACTCCATTTCATTAAAACCAAGGCTAAAAAGACAGCTGAGACGTCTATGAAAGAAAGCTCAAGTTCAGAGTGGATAATAAACACCCATCCAGGAAACAAGTTTCTAGAAAAATGAATGTTGCCAAGAAAACTTTCTGCAGCCCTGCTGTCAGAACACTGCAGCTTAAGGCAAGCACCACTAATGCCCAAATCAAAGTGGTGCAGACTGCCAGAAAGAACAGAAAATGGAGATAAGGAACATTCTTGCCCAGACACAATGTTTATATGAGTACTGAAGTCCAGCATCGGGCCTATGGAGAAAAAGGCTTTGGTTTGTAGGCAGCACACCAGGTGTATCGCCATATCCATGAACAGCAAATCATCAGTTCTACCTGCAAGCACCACAAACTGAACTTCAAGGCACCTCCAGATAGGAACAAACTATCTCGTTTATCCAGATTGATATATCAGTGCAGACCTGCAACATTTCTCCTACTGAATAAAGATATGGTATTATGTACACAGAGATAACCTGCACCACTACTATTGAGATTCAGCTCTGTGATAATTCCAGCTCTATAGGATAGACTGGATGTATATTAGTAATCCAAAAAGATGTAACATTTAAAAATTTTAGCAAGGAGCTTATCATTGCCTCAGCAAGATAAAGAACTGGCATCTCTGCTTTTTCCTCAATTTGGAAAAAGATACTAGTGGGTATCAATGCCTGTAGGGGGTAAGAAAGCTTCTCTGTGAGCAAGAAAATCTTCAGAATTGAACCTGAAATGCAGCACTGTGGGAATCATCTTGAATTTCAATAGGCTGAAAGGCACACAGCATGGTCTGCTTCCAATCCTGCCAGCCTAGGACAAAAGTCACCTGGTGAGAGTCTCTTACCCAGGCTTTATTTCCAACACAAGTTAAAAGATGACAACAGTTCAGCCCCATGAACGGACAAATCACTGACACTTCATGGAAATGGGAAAAAAAGGAAATAAAAAGATCCCCACTTCTTCCCAGTGAGCAACAGTACTGACCCCAAACACCAGTTTTTGTTTTTGAGGTGGTTTTGAGCCAACCACCCCAAAAGACCAGGTACATAGAAGCCTCTCGGTACCTCGCAGACCCAGACTGTGGCCAGCCAGCCCATGGGGTGCTCCCTTGCACCTAGCTGGGGTTTCACCCCTGGGGTCCCACTGCAGACCATTCTCCCTGTTTGGCAGTGCAGGGCACAACAGGTTTCTACACAACACTGAGGCAGCTAAAAGGGTCTGTGTTAAACGAAACAGCAGTAGGAAAACACTTTGGGCAGAAAAATGGAAACAGCTGGTGGTGCCAAGGCACCAGGTAATTTGAAATAAAACTGGCAGGAGGGAGAAGAAGGAAGCTGTGTCTGTGTGCAGCTTGCAGCTGTGCCAGCTCTGCAGACTGCTATCTCCCTTCATCTCAGCGATTGCAGCTCTCCATGAAGGCAGAGGATCTGCTTCTCCTAAACTCAGCTCTTAAAAGCACTCTAACACCTAAACCACCCTGGATTTCTTCTATGATAAAAAGGCCTCAGACCAAGTAAACAGGTAAGCCATGTGGCCTGCACTAGGAAAAGCTGGGAAAATGGGCAGAAAATTGCTGGTGGGAGAAGTGAGGGATCTGCTAGCCATCCAAATGCTTTGTGGAGTCACCATGGAAGTGTCGTTCATCCCCCCTGAGCTTGGTTTCCCACTGCAAGTTGGAGTGACAGCCCCTTCACTTGTAAAGCAGGAGAGAGTATCATTACATACTATTCTGGCTCTCTGATGCCAGCCCAGCTACATGTGCAAATATTTCATTTTTGGGGTGAAAACAAAATAAAACTGCTGCTGGCAGCACAGCGACTTACATATACGTACAACCGTGGATGTATTTGTTCTTGTGCTAAACACCTGTCAGTGGTTCTTTCTAAAACCCCTTATTTTCAAGGGTACCTCATATGTTTAAACTGGTTCAAGATTGCTACTCTTGAAAAAATTAAACATGAGCATTGTAGTTGTTTCTAATTTAAGAGGGACATGAAGAAGATCAACAAACCTTCATTTCCTCTGGGATTTAACCATGCTTCTTTTTCAATTGCTTTTCTTCTATGGATTTTACAATTTCCTTCAGATTTATATAAAACAGAAGGACACAGGGGATTTGATGCTATGGGTGAATCCTGATGGCTTTTTGAAAGCCCTGATTGCTGCCCAAGTGTGACTGTCAGAGCTGACATGTTTCTGTAGCTTTGCACAGTACTTCACAAGCAGAAAAACAAATGAACATAAATTCCCTGTTTCATGGGGATGTTAATCTTGAGCCTTACATCTAAATTATGCCAAAAACATATTTATAGGATTAAATTCTCCTATCAGCTAAACCAGTATAAATCAGGAGTAATTCCATGATCTGAAGATCCACTGCTAATTAATTAAATTCCCCCTAACCCGAGGAAATTAACACAACCAAACAACATTAAAAACAGAGTGTCTATTTACCAGGTAACTGGAGGCTCAGTTTTTCAGGCTTTTTCTCACATGCTGCTTTAGGAATATCCCAAACAATGCCAAAAAAAAAAAAATCAATCCTGGGCAAGGAACTTCTAATTCCTGTTCTAATGGCTGCAAAACAGTGCTAATGACTCCTCTGCTGTTCTCTCCAAATATTACTGTAATGAAGTTTGCTTGGTTTTTTTAATTAAAAAAAAACTGAATTTTTTAATTAAATAAACAACAGCTTATCTGCCTTATTGGCCTTCTGTAGGAATCTGATGTCTTTGAGATACCAGTGATCTCTTTGGTCCTGTACAGGCATCTTGCCTATGAAATTGCAGCCAATACAGTTATTTTTCTCTTTCATGCCTGTTACCAGCCAAAACCTCTCTGCTTTGGTGGGAGCATCTGTAGCATGTAGCTATCTACAAAGCCAGGTAATTATGCGGCAGCTTTTCTTCACTGCTTTGGAAATTCAGTTCTTACACTGTTCTTTCAGCTGAAGAAAACACTAGCACATACAAGGAGAAAAATATTTTTAATTGCAATAAGCATAAAAGGACCATAACCTTTCCAAACTACTACACTTCCCCCTAGTTCAGTTCTAAACTGTTAAGGGCTTTTAGAGTGAACTGGCAAAGATTCTGCATGCTGTTAAGACATGCAAGAGGGAGATGTGTTCATGTGCCATGGAAAATTAATACCAGTAGGACTTAATCAGGAGTGTAAGCACAAGTTTGGGCTAGGCCAAAACCCCTTGTTATATTCTGCTGTGACTATAATGGACTGATTATTAAAATCCTCCTATTGAGAGTGATCATTAGAAGAATATGTTAAAGTATTAGATTAAGAGAAAAACCAAGTATGATGCACTTTTCTGACTACCAGGCAGCTCAAGAGAGCCATTTTCAATACCTTGCATATGAACTTTAAAGACTAAATTTTTCCTGATTAATTCTTGTATGAGGTTATAAATCCTGCCTTCTCATTCTCTCCTCCTTTAAAAAAAAATTTAAAAATTGGCTGGTCATTTAAAGCATCTATTTTTGTTCATTTATTCTAATTTTATTCTGTTTTATCTATTTTTTTTTTAGAAATTTCAATATTCTGGTTCTATATAATACTTTTCCCTTAGTTAAGAACTGCAGTCAGTAATAACAGCAATCAAAGCAGTTCATTCTGACAAATGTATGTCAGAAAAGGACTGCTGTGACTTTGAAATATTGAAAGTGACTGATAACATAATGTGTGAAGCAGAATAAATACATACAAATGGAAGTTTTCGCTGAGCAGTCCAAGTATGAACTAAATACAGTGTCAGAGCTCTGCCCTGAAAGCTCTCTGTCCAGGTGGTTACAATGGCAAACTACTAAACGCATTTTGCAAAAGTGTTTTATGAATAAAGCAGCAAACACAGTTTTTCCTCAGTCATATAATCCTTTTGTCTGCTTGCACACCATGTTTAAGTAGAAAACTTGGGTCTGGAAAGGCACTGGGTTTTTAGTAAAGTCATTAAAACTATGATGTCTGGGATCAAGGCCCTGCTTTACCTTGGGCTAACAACATAAATGTCACTAAAGCAGCATATAAAACACATTGTTGCCCACGGTGCAAACAAAGTCTTCAATATGTCCAGCTGGCTCATGTCGGCAAATGCTTCTATCTGTTTTGACCCTGCAAAAAACTATAGAGCCAAGTCTTGGTTGTTTGGAAGCCCGTTCTGAACTAGCCTATGGTAGAAACTAAGTCTGTTAAACGTTTCAGAGGAAATGTGGATCAGACTGGCATAGTCCAGTTAAAGCACACCCGCTCCCCATGCCAGGACAAGCTGCAGCAGCAGGACTTCTCTGCTTGGGTTGAGCAGAGGCTCTGTAACGCCTGCAGCAGCGGGACAGCTGGATGTGTGCTCCAGATGCCTACGTGCTTGCTTACCCATGACTGAGACCTTTGGGGCTGAGGTACGTGGTGCAGCCCAGCTGGGCTATGTGGTAGCTGAAGCAACATAGCGCAGATGTTTTCCACAGTCACTTACTCTACTCCATGTCAGGCATAAAACTTGACTCAAGCCTCTCTGCCACCACCAAGTCTCCTCTGGGATTTGGACAGAGGTCTTTCAGACTTCATGATACCCCATCTCCAGAATACTTCTTCCTCAAGGCTACTGAGGCCCCATACAATCAGAGAGTAAAGGCTTCCCCACTCCATTTCCATCTTTCAATTAATCTGCAGACATACTGGTGACTGTGCTGGGGAAACTCTCTGGCTCCTGATTACTCTGGGAAGCAACCTACCCAGGCTTGCTCTGAGATACAGCAGAAAGCTTCTCTGGATAGTTTCCCTAGATTTCTCACTTTGTTAATCTCCTCTGTGCATGGAGCTGAGCACTAAGGAAGGCTCCATTTATTCACTCTCCATAATCACTGAGAAGCACTCAGTGTCTCTCACTCCCTCTGTCCCTGTAACAAGCTTCTTCTTCCTTACATCCTTACATCAGCACGGGAAGGCATCTCTGCTAGAAAACCTGCTATCAGACTTCCTTGGCTCTACATTCTGGAGACCTTCCACACACGTTTTTCCTTTCCTTGCCTCTGAATTTGACTGAAGTCATAAAGCAAGACTAGCACCTTCTTTGCCTATTGACTGTGGGAGTACACCTGAGCGAATACCAGAGATGGAGACAGACTAAGAAAAAGAAGAACAAAAACACCCATAAAGAGAATCCGCTTTGGGTTGAGACCCAATACAGATTGACGAACTTTTGAATTTTAGAATAGTTGACAGTCATACCTATTAGAGTAGGAATACTTACGTTTCTATTGTTCAGTTGTTCCTATTGGTCAATTTTCCCCAGTTACAGTTCCATGATTGGTTGCCGTTTTCCCTTTCTCCCATTGGCCAGCCTGTGGTGCAGTGCAGCTGCGCCATATATGGCTGGCCCCTCCTCGGTTTCTCCTTATTAGTTGTAGCCCGTCCGCTATTTTCCTTTCTTGATGAAGACTGCTTTGACTCCTCCCTAAATCACGCCCTGTTTCTAGATCCTTCTAGCTGGATCCTATAAAAACCCCATGCTCTGTTCAATAAACGGCCATTTTGCCTCATCCTTTGCGCAGAGTGGTCCTTCCTGTCATACCGGCAGGTCTGCATCAACTGACAATTCAAGGATGGGTGACAATCAGAATAACAGAATATGCTGAGTTGGAAGGGACCCACAAGGATCATTGAGTCCAACCCTCAGCCCTGCACAGGACCATCCACAAGAGTCACACCACGTTTGAGACTATCGTCCAAAAACTTCTTGAACTCTGTCAGGCTTGGTGCCGTGACAAGATTCCCTGGGGAGCCTGTTCCATGTACAACCACTCACTGGGTGAAGAACCTTTTCCTAATATCTAACCTAAACCTTCCCTGGCACAACTTCAGCCCATTCCCTTGAGTTATGTGTTTTACAGCAGAGGAAATCTCTGCAGGCTAAGATTCTGTTGCAGCAGTTTATGAGCAGAAGCAAAACTCTTAGCTCAGATATGCATAAATCGCTCCAGTTGTCATACCGTCAAGTTCACTATTTACCAGACTGTATTTCTCCTTTGAAAACAAGCTTTATTTCCAGGCCTTTCATTTTATCCAGAAAAGAGGACTAGATGAAAATGAGCATTATAGTCCAGCTAAAGGTTAATTAGCTTTTAAGCCAACAAAATGGGTTAGCAGAGATCTATTCTTCTTTTGTCTTTTGCTACTCTTGCTCATTTTGACTGAAATAGGTTGGCCAGTGTTTTGAGAACTTAGGTCAGGAGTCAGGAACCCTAGGCAAGTAATGCTGGTATGGGGTAGGTGGGCTAAACCCTTACTTGTGGTTATTATGGTTCTGTCATCAAAACAACTGCATGACTGGATCCTTCCTATTTTCAGGGAAAGCTTTGCACTCATTTTCCACCCCACTTTGAAGGCAACGCTGATGGTCAACTGAGTCCAAGTGAGTAGTTAAACCTGTTCCTTTCAAGACCAATGCACACAAACATAAGAGAAGGCAGACAGAAAATCAAAAATGTACTAGGGACAGTGTGCATTAATGGCAAACCTAGTATCTTCTTTAGGAATTCATAAAAAAGCAGGTTCTTGGAGGGAAGTCACTTGCTGAGACTCCTTTTAGCTTTACTGTCAGATTTATAACCAAGCAATTTCAAATTCTGCAGCCATGCACTTACTCACCCCATAAAACTTTAAAACACATGAACAACTCAGCTTACAATGAATGTTGCTTTCATATAGCTGGATGAGCAACACTGTTTCCACTGACTGTACTGCACACCTCGCTGGGTAATCTCTGTCCATTTTACATGCCAATTCTGAGGTGCCTAAGGCTAGAGAAGTGGATAGAAGATACTAAGAAATAGCTGGTAAAGTGGTATCTACTGGTAATTTAACACATTAAATTAGACTGTTTTCTTTGGGATGGTTCATGGGTAATGATGGGGAATTAATATGCATAAACAGCTTGTTTGCCTTTCTGAAACTTTGAATGCAGCGCCCTTTCTGAAAGTGAGAATTGATTAGGAAAAAGAGAAGGCATGAATCTGCCTTTTTCATGGCACCTCTTTTTTCCAACATGCAGCAAGTCCCTCACCAACAGCAAGGCTTGGGACGCAGAGGTGTCTTCCCATAGTGAAGCAGGCAGGCAGCTCTTTGGTTCTCATAGCTCTGTGCTGTGTGAATGCAAGATCTAATGCCTTTCCCTTACAATTTTCTTTCTCATGCTTCTTTTCAGTGCTGCTACTTCATGATTCTTTAACTTACCCCACCAATTAATATTAGGGCATATTTAAAAAGCCCACTAATCTGCTCGCTGCCTTTATATGTTTTCATTGATTAATTTTGCATTATGTGTGTGTTATAAACTTCAGATCTGCTGCAGAATCTGTAACCCATCTCATCAGTTTAATATTACAGCAGATTAAGAAGTTGCTAAAGTCTGTGTTTCTGTAGATGTCTCCATCTTTTTCAGTATTTAATCAGGAATTTACTGTGAGACCTGCAAGCACCAGATCCACATGATCAGGAATCAATAAAACCATCTTTCCTGTTCTCACAGTGTGTTGTGTGGGAGTCACAGTTTCTCTACAGCCCTATAGCCAGCAGCCCCTGCTAAGCACGTGAGATGGGAACAGATAATAAAGCCAGGAAAAAATTCTGATAACAGTGCAGGAATCTTCAAGACCTGCAGCTCTGTATTAGGCAGTTAGTGGAGTAGGATGCAAAAGGACAACGTCAAATCACCGGGTCCTTGGGGAAAGCTATTAGCAATGTGCTCACATAGGATTACAGAACACTAAGCTTGGATCACATGGTTATGGGCTTGGTAGAAGAAAAGAAGAAGGAACGGTGGTGGGACAAATGCTTTCTGTTATGACTTTTTTTATGAAGTAATGAATGCCACTTTTAAAAATCAGAATGAAGTTACATCTGTTCTTACAATCCACTTGAGGTTACAGATCTTCAACATGGATCAAGTGGCCCAGGAGTGAGCTGTGCAGAATGAGACCACTCTGCAGCCTCACTGAGGCAGGCAGCTGGCTGAGTAGCACCTCTTCAAGGTGAGTTTCCCTGCATGAAGGGCAATTGCAATTTATCTTGGAGGACCTGGGTCAGCAAAAACAGAGATGATGTGTCTTGAGACCTAGGGCCTGGTGCAATTCCCAGTTCTACCCCATGAGGCTAACACAGACAGTAAAAATATAAGGATAGACTATGTTAGTTTGGATGGTCAAGAAATATAATATGGGTGTGGTACAAAAGTTTTTTAATTTAGTATCCTGGTTATCTGAGAAACTGTTGTTATGCACTACTCTGAAGTTAAGTCTATTATTAGCAATGACTATACATAAATCAATTAAGACTGTATTCTCATGTCAGATTGCTCAGAAATCTGAAATTAATTTTGATTTTTCCCCCCTCTAATGTGAGTTATATGAACTTGTGACATGATCTGAAGGCAGACTCTCAAAATTAAGGCCTTCTATTTAAACTCTGGAGTTTGCTTCAAGTCCAATAATGCTCCCTGTTTGCTGAGTCTCTCAATTTTCTGGAATAATCAGAAAAAAAAAGTAATTTCGGGTAGAGATTTTATTAGTTTCTCTGCTATATTTTTCAGACTGTTATATACACAGCTCCGAATAGAATTTGGATTTGCAGCAAACTACCAAGGCAAAGTTGAGCTCTTAATAAGGCATCCACTATTCTGCAGAAGATCACTGTATTTAATAATTAAAAATCAAATTAGATGATTATTGTCAGTTCTCTGCAGGATTAGGGTACAATCTAAAACTCTTATTTTCACCATAGCTGATAAAAGATACGTAAGGGACTCTTTATTGGGTTTTCATTAAAAGAAGATTAAAACAAATGAAAATAAAGAGAGGGAGGAAACTTCTCAAAGAAAGAGGTACATAGTCCCAAGGACAGAGAAAAAGAAATCAAGGTAGTGAGGAAGGAAATAATTTTCCTTGTGCTGGAGTCTTTGGACATAGTGACCTCCAAGACTCAGAATGAAAATTTAAGGAGAATTAATAGCGAGGAGACAGGAAGAACACATATTTATGGCTCAGGGCAGGAACTTTCTAAGACTCAGGGTTTTGCTGATGAGATGTAAAAAGGACAGGAGAATACCCATACAATTTATTTAAAGCGTATGGCTAATGAATCACTAAGGGACAGTTTGAAATGCCAGACAATGTCTCTCATCTTTGCCTCCAAGCTTTTGGACATCTGAAAGCGCAATGCTGCTAGAGAGGTGTCTTTAGGCTTGCCATGAGGAAATCATTATAAGTGTCCGTTTCTTTTCTTCCCTTAGGACAGAAAGATGTGACTGGCTTCTCTAGCTGCAACACTAATTCTTTATGACTTTTTGTGATTAATGTCAAATGCAGTCTGAGGTTTCTGCAGAAGCTATATGGTAGTTGTACCTTCCATATATTATGCTATCAGATCCCCATCTTCCACAGATGACCTCCAGGAGGTGTGCAACTGCTGCTGCTTCTTTCAGCACACAGACAACTTGAAATGTTCGTGAGCTTGTGCTCAGCCTCGGTGGAGCATTTGCAGAAACACAGCTGATGAGCAACAAGCAAGAGTCCCACATTGTGGGCTCTGAGGGAGATCTTTTTTTCTCTCCCTCCTCCCTTTTTTCTGTCTATTGTCATTGTTTCCTACTATTTAAAAGTGAAGTCTTTGGGGTAAAATGCACATAGATGGTCTTGGGATATGAGGAATGCAAACCAATTACAAGTTGATTTTTCAGTGATTTTGGTGTTGGAAGCTTCTAGTTACTTAAGAGAAAAGCTGGCTGCTGGCCTCTGCTGAGCACGAAATTAGTGTTTCCTCTCCCTCTGCCTCTAGTGTGCTGTGTGGCCAGGACCGCAGTGCAGCAGAAGAGAGTCAGCCAGCAAAGAAGGTGGGGACATGAAGGGGATCTGAGCCCTTTATTGCCATCCCTCCTTGACCCCCACCAAAAGCCAGCCACCAGCAGACTGCCTGAGCCATTGCTGTGGTACTGTAGGAAGAACAGACATCCTATGTAATACTCTCAAAAGCATTTGCAATTATATTTATACCTCCCAGGAGTGTGATGGAAGTTTTAAAGTTTAGGGCTGAAAAGAATTCTTAACAGGTGTCAAATTTAGTGTCAGCGTAGAGTTCCCCATGAACCAAACGACACATCCTTTTCAAGCTCTCCTAGGAAATTTGGCGGTTCCTATTATTACAGCCCCTCTCATTACCCTGAAAGAAAAATACATACAGAGAGAAAACTGACACACTGCCTGGAGGCTGCTGGTGCTCAGAAGGTCAAGTCAGTGGCAAAGAAAGAGGACAGCAATCTACCTGAGTACATCAACTGGCTGCCTAGTGGCAGGGCCAGTTGTGTTTGTTAATATCTGCAACTACATGAATAAAGTCATCAGGATGGTATGACAGGTCCATCTTTCAAACATTACCCAGATTATTTTCTATATTATTTGTGTTACAGCCACACACCTATTTTCAGGATGGACTCAAAGGACCTGTTTTCAGAGAAAGCATTAGGCAGAGAGTGGTCACAGGTGCTGTGTGGGACCCAGCTGGCCACTTTGCCATCCTCATACAGCAAAAAGCCAATCTCATTCTGCAGTCAGACCACTCACTGCTGCTCATGTCTTTGTTCTGGCCTAGAAGAGATTTTCTTTTTTTTGCATGTGAAAAAGAAAGGTCTCAAAGACCAGTTTCCTTACAGTACTTTTTGTCGCTTACCCTTCTCGTTCACTAAATCATACACTAAACAAAATGCTGTTGTGGAGGCATATTGATACTGCACTTCAAATTATTTAACTTTTCTCATCGAAAATTTTAGATTTCCTCAAGTCTGGAGAGAATAATCCTGAATGGGGTTTAATCTCCTGTGGTATGGCTGGAGTCAATTTTTTAAATCCCAGGAAAGGTACATGAAGTTTCTAAGTAGTGTGCATTTTGCCACACTCTCCACTAATATTTCAGTATAACCAAAATTGTGTTTGTAAGAATAACTCTGATTTTAAATTGCATCAGCTTAAATACACGAGTGCTCACGCTTCTCTCTGAAGGGTATAGTCAATACCTTATACTTGTAAAGTTATAAACACAATATGAACCCCTGCAAGCAAGTGCACCTCAATGACAGCACACTCCTGTACAATACTTGCTTAATTGCATCAATTTAAAATCAAGTATATATTGAACTTTTTGTGTTAATTTAGCTGTAGCCTACTGTAAGCATTTTCACTTGCTGCTTCCTTGGTTATCGGAGGCTGATTCTGTACTGGTATAACTGTATCCCATGAAAATACACAGGCAGGAAGTGGTAGCAGCAGTTTGAGGCTGGGCATTGGCTCTGCCCTGTGCTCAGAGCACTGCAGTTTGTGTGCTTCTTCCCAAACACGCTACTAGGACCATCACTGTGGTTTTGGTTCTCTCTGAGTTCTCAGTTGCTTCAGGCTTATTTCTAGCACCTCACAAACTGCCTGGGGTAAAATAGAGCCCATCATCACAGTCACTTGTGGGAGGAAATTAAATCAGGGAATTTAATTTTTGTAATGCCCTGGACACGTTTTGATGGCACCTCAGCATTTCAAACTGATTGCAGGTTTAATGCCTTTCATAAGTAACCTAACTGGGTAAACTTCTGTAGAGATGAATACTTTACAGAGCAGGTGGATATCGTGGCAGTCCCCAAAGGCCACAGTATTTTGTATGTGTTAAGAACAATACAGAGCACATACGAAACACAGAATGCTTCTGGAAATCCCAAATGCCTAAACTTTACCACAGTGCTACCTTGACTGCACCTCATCCCATAGCACTGGAGAGAAGGGGTGGGTATTCGCATCTCTTTTCCTGTTTCTCTGGGAATCACCTGTATGTTCGGAAAAGGTACTGCAAGCATTAAACTTGTGCCCTTGCTTCCTGCACAGGGAAACAAAAAAATCTCCTGTAAGCCTGATAGACCTTTTACAGCTGCACCCTAGGGATTTAACACTGTGCAGCTTATGGGTTTATATGAAATTTCATAAAAGATAAGACCTGTAATTTTCATATAAATATATGTATTTTGGGAAAGATCAAGAAATGCCAATATATTTTAAACCAGCTCCCTGCTGCATTAAAGAATGTGAAATATTCAGGTGCACATTTGCTAATCCTGCTCAGTGAAATCTATTTCCCTCTCTATTTAGCATGCAGGCTGCAGCTGCTGAAGGTTGTTCAGGCTTTTTGTTAGGAAGAAAAGTATGGATGATGTGTGAAAACCACATGGAAGTAAACTTAAGGAACAGTACGGAAGGGTGTCTAGAACACAGCCTTGTAAGCTACTGTGTAAGCATGATTTTTCTTTCATACATTTTTTTCTTATATGGTGTTTCACAGCTTCAGACTGTAAATTTATATTTATGGACATAATTAGAAGTGCCATATAACATGCTCTCATAAAACAGAAATAAAAACATAAGCACACACATTTTCAGAATATATATATCAGGCTTTCTAAATTCTCCAGTAGGTAGGATCACTCAAAGCACATTCCAATTTCTCTGTTCAACCATTACTTTTGCTAATGTAATGCGTTCCTTTCTCACCAGTGCTAAGTTCTGCATATCCATCCAGATCCTCCTGTGGCCCAATATCTGACAAATAATCCCTTTTTTCCTCTACCTGAACTCTGATAACTATAGCAGGAAATCAAAAATGAGTGCCTATGATTCCACCGGGGGACAACATATGACCTTGGGAATTCATTTAAGTCTCCTGATGCTATGGATTCCCTAAGCATTAAATGGAAATGAAATTTACTTTCCACTGAGAGATGCTAATAGTTAAATATTGCTTCAAAGATCTTCACATAAAAAGACCTATATATGTGCAAATTTTTATGCTTCTTTCTGCTTTCCTATAGCTTCAAGATATAATAATACACTGAAAAGCTGAAATTTTCTTATGAAATAAAATTGTACTTGGAAATGTCAGGCCTGCACAGACCAGTGATCCAGAAGTTGCTAAAGGCAGTGTATCAGAGGAAGATGTAATCCAGCCTCTCCAGGTACTGAACACTGCGATGAAGATACTCACTTACCAGAACCACCCATAACCATTTCCCCCATATACCAAGAACTATAATCAGTACATAAACAGTGTCAGAAGCAGTCTCTGAGGGGCAGTTTGGTACATCCACATTGACTTGGATAGCAGCAGTGGTGGGCTACTTTTTCCCCCTACTTCACTCTGTGGACTGAAGGCAAAGGCCTGGATGAAGCATATTTGTATGTTTACATGGCAACCACACAGAAGAAATTCCACTACAGCAACTGTAAAACTTTTTTACATGCATCTAACACAAACCAATATAAACCAGGTTGAGAGAACAGATTCAGAATGAGAAAGCCTAATGAGATTAGTCCATGTCTTCACCTAAATGCCAGATCGCAGATACTGCACTTCTAAAATGTTTGCTTGTTTTTTCACACTTCACACACATCCTGATTTAGGAATCAATACTAGAGTCAAGTGCAAATACTACAAAGGTGCAGTACATAAAATTAATTTAGTATTTCCAGTCCTGATAGAAACACAGTACCAGCAGCATCTCTAGAGATGTTACTTTTGTAAGAGATTGATTAGTATTGAGGTAAGCATTTATGCTTTTGGGTACTAATAGGGGTCTTTCCACCAAAACATCAAATGTTGTTTTCCCATCAGTGTCCAAATTTACTTTTTTTTTCTTTAAGAAACAGCTTCTGTAACAGCAAGAGTTATGTTGACTTTCTATAACAAATGGATCAAATCTTTCCTCATATTCCTGCTCATGAAGTTCAGTTTATCTCATTAATGTTTTCCAAAAGAAACAAGGACAATTCAAATAAGGCCAACATGAACTGTTTTGAATGCAGTTTCTAGAAAAGCGAATAATTAAATGTCTCAAAGAAAATGAATGTCTATGTAAGAACTTAAGTGGATTACAAATACAAGATGTTTCTCCTTCACTGAAAATTAAATTAAAAGAAGGACCCAGAGCTGAGAGAAACCTTCCCTTAGGATCCGCTCCTCCTACTCCAAACCCTTACCTTTGTGAGAAAACATCTCGGTAGGGGCTGCCATGCTGCAGTGCGATCCCATATCCTCTGTCTGCCACAGTGTTCCCGACTGTGTAAAAAGAGCACTCTGCGTCGTTGATGGCCACATACTCCAGCACTGCTGCATCCCATACAAAGGCATAGTTTCCATATTTCACCTGCAGAAAACAGAGGAAAAGCTCAGCCTATGGACTGCGAAGTCCAAAAGGAGGCCAGTGCACTTAAAAATGTGGCAGTTTCAGCACAGTCTGTTCTTTAAGGACAGTGAAGTTTGGGTGCCCAACTGCTGCCAGAACAAAAGGTGCAGTCGCTGGGGCCATGGAGTGCTTTGGCTGAGCCACTCAGCTGAAGGTGAAGAAACGTGATATGAAGACAACATCCCATCAGTGAAACAGTACAGTGGAGGAAATCTGGACTGTCCCTCTTCAGGGAACAAGGAAAACATCAGGGTCCCTCCACTGAGGCTAAATTCCACATGAAACCCCTCACTGATTCTTCTTTGAGCCTTAAAAGCAATCATTTAGAGGGAAAGTAGATATTCACATTGGGAGAAGCATGGGAGGGTAGGCATGGCTATTCAGATGATTAGCCCCAGTCCACATTTCAGTCATGCTTCCAGTTGCAACAGATTTCATGAACACCCATTTGTCTTTTGGATTCTGAGGGCAACATCATGCCAACTACATTGTCTGGGGATTATTTTTCTCAGCATGAAGTGTTTTCACATATTTGCAATTACTTTCATAGAGCAAGATCATGTAAGCCATTTTAACTGTTTGACTAAGGTCCAACTAGCTCACTATAATGAAAATATTTTAAAGTGAAATTTTCCTATCCACATTTGAAATAAATCCAGATTTTTTTTGTTTAAATTTAAATATCTGTGTTGTATACAAAATTTCAGCATTTATTCAGAAGCAAGCCTTTAAAAACAGAAATTCAGTCTAAAGAAATCTTTCCCCACTTCAGTGAATTTCTACTTTCCAGTCAAATCATGTGTTTCTGAAAAAAATAATAATCTCTAGTTGCTCTACCAGACCCAGATCTTTGACGAGCTTTCTGTTTCGTTGGTCTCTATGTCAGACCTGAAGAGTCACATTGCTTTTTTCCTGACCCAGTGCTTGGCTTCACTCAACACTTTCCCTATGCTGTATTAACCAACTAAACTGTAAAACTAGTCTGAATCCATTGACTTTGTACATCTAACGGGAATAAATATGTGACAGCTAAGTGAAAAGTAAACAAAACACAAAAAGGCCATGTGGGGCCAGGCAATCCAGAGAGAATTCAAAACCAAGTCAGCATATCAAAGTAAGCAATGTCAGTACATCACTTAGATTAGGCTTTGACAATGCAGATTATGTTTTTAAAGACTGTTTACATATAAAACTTACTGAAGCAAGCCACACCGTCTGTTTGCTCACAAGATGTAGTGCACAAGGAACAATTGCTTTTGGGACATATTGCTTTTTACTGCAGGTCTGGCAAGGGAATAATTCCTATTTCCATCTGTAGGCATGGCAGGGGGAGGATTTGTGCAGATTTTCGAGCAAAAAGGGAGCCATATTATCTGTGGACTCCACATGACTTGCAGGATAAAGAAAATTCTTTTCAGAGTGCACACACACACTGTACTGGGTCAGTTTTAATCTTCAGGCCCTGAAAATAGTCAAGAAGGGTTTTTCTTTCCTCTCCATGGAGGTTTAGGTCTATCTAAACAGCCACAGAATAAGGGATACAAGTGAATTTGCAGTGAACAAACAATACAACTTGTATGCTTGTCTTACAGGCACTAGCACTCACAGCTTTTCCTAGCATGGGTTATTCTGATCTTCCTACAGGCACCACTTGACTAAGAAATAGCATGACTGAGAAAAAAGCCCTTCTTAGGAGAATTTAAAAGGATAATGACTCAGCCTGAAAAAGGATCATGATGTGCAGAGAACAAGGGAGGGAAACAGGAGACAAAAGCAGAAGATCAGAAGTGGGGAAATGAATCCTGAAAAGGATCAGATGGACTGCCTGAACAAAGGAATTCAGGAAAAGTGGGGTTCACAAAACAAGTAGTTTTACATGTGGGAGATAACCTTTGAGGTGATGGAAAGACCAGAGGGTTATGTTTTGACACCTGCTTTTGTCCTAACCCACGCTTTTAACATCCTAGTGCATTGAATTCACCTAAGTGCCTATAAAGAGACTTATCAGCTGCTCAGCTGGTCAGGACAAATTCTCTTGATTTGGCCGCCTTGCTATAAAACAACTCACAATGTGAATATATAAAAGAGGTAAAAGCACTTACTGTCAATAATATCTGTGATGAAGTGGTATATATAAGATCCTTGGAGCAGACCTGATAATATCACAGTTCAGGCTCCCATGAAGATATTACTTTTCATAGATAAGATCATAGTAAGCCTCAGTTAAACCGTATGGGGCTCAAAAGAGATTGAAGAGTCAGAAGGGATCATTCCAGTCATCTACCTTCAACACATGGTTTCTCCATGCATTAAAATACATCCTTTTAACATTTTTGCCTTATTCATTTACAAATCTAAGGAATTCAAATCCATGGAACAAACCTAAGTAGCAATTGTCATGCATGCAATCATGGAACTGCTTCCTGGTCTAACATTTTTCCTTGCTATTTAATGTATTTATTTTTACTATTTTTTTAATAACTTTCTTACATCATTCCTAGGTATTTTTGCTTTTCACTTCTAAATGCTCACACTTCAGTGCTGACACCTTTCAATTATTGATGGATCTTTTTATTACTTAGCTGGGCTGGATACAGTTTTCTTTAATCTTTCCTTGCAAATCCATCAGTTCAGTCCTCCCATTCATAGTGACACTACTTTCACACTGTCTCCAATTCTCTATTTTTATGTATAGGAAAAACACCTTTCTTGCTAAGAGAGAATCAGTTATCTGGCAGCTCTGGAGGTATATGATTTTCTTTTCTTTGGCACACTCTTCTTCTGAGAATCATTGTCTAAATTGTCTGCCTGTGGATCTTTCACACAGCTCAAGACAGGTTTTAGCTTAAAGAACTAAGAATAAAATTTTGCTGGAGTATAGCGTATATGGAACACTGCTGATATTTCACAGAGTTGCATCTACAAATAAGGAGTAGCTATGTATTCTCTCTGTAAAACAGCAAAGGAATTCCAGAACAAAATGTCAATTAAAAACTTACATCCTTCTCTCTCTCCCTCTCACTATGGGAAGCACGTATTTTCTAGCTTTCAGCTATGCTGAAGACCTCTACTTTGGGCCTCAAAATGAACAGCAAAAAATCTAGCTCTGCATTATGAGAAAAAGTTAAGGAGCTTACATTCAGCCAATTATGGGGGCTAAATGAAAGCAGAATCTCCTTGGAGAAAGAAACAGTTCCTTGTAATACATGCAACTCACTGCTCTCAGAAGAACTGCATCTCTGATTCTACATTTTCCTCATCATTATATTGGCATTTTGTGTAGACATAATAACATTTCAGGATAGTGGCAAATCGGAATGCTGTTCACACATGACCACACAGCCCAGGATCACCAGGGAAGCGTTTGTAGGAGGGCAGCATATTATCATTCAGCAGCAACCCCAGCTTTCCAGTCCACCAGGGCATGGAGAGCTGACACTTCAGTCTCCTTCCCTGTGGCATCCTGCCTATCACTATGGCAGAGGTTAAAAAGATTTTTTGAGTATCTGATATCTGTTGTCTAAAAAAATACAGGCAAAATTGAACCTGTTAGTTGTTCATCAGGGTATTATGAACTCAGGCACTACACTGGTCATTAAGTGAAACGGGGAGTTATGGTACCATACAGAAATACTTGATTTGACTTCATGGTTCTGTTAGCAATTCTGAAGGAGCTACTGTAAAAAGAGTTGTTACATGGAATAAGGGTCATCAGCACGAAGATGTTAAAACTATTTCTCTAAGGCTGTTATATTTCTATTTTCTATCATTGAACATTACAGAAGTTTTATTCGCTGAAGCCCTGTCTGTAGGTATTAGTTAAAATTTATCTTTGATGATTCCACTAAAAACCAGTTGAGTTATACACGGGAAACATTTAAAGCCATTAAACTGTTGCATTTGCACATACTTTATGCCAACATGGATGTGGATAGTATTTCTTCTTACAGCTAACCCATTCACACAGATTAGGCTGAATAATGCATTTGTGTCTAAATGCACATTTCTAGGTCTAGCAAGTGATATATTTCAGAAAAAAATAATTGTAAGTGAACAACAAGCAATTACTATAAATTTTCATATTTGAATTCTTGGATAGAATATTTTCTGTATTTTAAATTCCTCTAGAAAAGAAATATGAAGAATTATCATGAAAGAAAAAAAATTACACAATAGATTTCAGGTTAAAAAGAACTGTTTTTTCCTGCAGATGTCTTTTAAATATTTCATCGTACATAATATGTATTAGCTTTTACAAAAACAACAGAACTTTCCAGGCCAGGGTAATCTCAAATTTCAACTGATTAAAATGATAATAATTTTTCTGGAAGAAAATCTGAAGATTATTAGATACTGTTGATGAAGCCTATTTTCTGAACACCCTGTGCCTACACCTAGGAGACATACGGGTGATGCTTTCTCTGCTCCTTTCCATTACAACTCAGATGCCATCCTTCCTCTCCAACTTCTGTATACCTCTCCTTGCCTATGAAGTTGTCAGTTGTGTTTTAGCCAAGAGCACATGAACAGAAACAGACTCTTCCACAGCACAGCAGCAGTGGCTCCAGCTCTGACCTAAAACCAGTCAAGGACACTGATTAATGACCTGCTTCATACAGCACTTTGAGGGTCATGTTCTCCAATATGGACCACTCCACTGCACTGACTGTGTAAGGGAAAAAAATCACCCTCAAATGCTGCTAGCTAAACCTACACCCATCTGTGTGGAGCTGAGACTTTGCTATATATAAATACCAAAATTAAATTTTTGATTTTTGACTTAATCATTCCAAATTCAGTAAGTGTGCTGTAGCTACAGCCTGCAGAGGGCTGCGCTCTGTTCTACAAAACAGCCTCACCAAGGATGTTGTTACATGAGGAATGAAGAAGAGGGAAGAAAATTGAATGAACCTTTGCAAATATATGAGTAAGAGCTAGTATACATAATGTGGATATTGTACTTCAAAATGGGAAAAGGCAAAGATCAAATCAGCAGTGGAAGCTTAAATCTAGATTTTCACAGTCAGATGTTGGCAAACAGCTTGATGATATTCACAAGGTATTTTTTTCCAGTCAAAGGAAATGGAAACACTTTGATCTCCATAATCTTCTTGCAAGATGTCAACGAGGTTGCTGTTTATTGGATGGAAGGAGAAGTCAGATCTTCTGCCTTCACAGAAATTCTCATTTGCTAATTTGTTTTTCTCAAGGGACAAAGGTTTCAAGTCCTGGTTTTGTTCACAAAGGGCACAAATTTAGTTAATTCCTATCTGGATCCCAGTGAAATAAAATCTCACATTTCAGCTTTGTTGAATAGATCTCACTAATTTACGGTTCTCTCCAAAGTAATCTTTTTGTACACCCAAAGTACAATTCTGGAGCTTCTTGCCCCACACCCCCTTGCAGACCAGCACGTGTGGCTGATCTGCATAACTTAAGAATGAAATGCAGTCATGCACTCAGAGAATATGAATCTGAATCTGATTGACAGCTCTCTACAGTGCATGACAGAAGCTGGATTCCCATGGTGGTATTAGATCACAGAATAAAAATTCATATTTATATATAGAACTCCATTCATCAAGACAAGCAGCTGATTAAATAATAATAAAAAAGCCCTTTCAGGTGTCATTTTGCAGGGTCTATAGATAGTTATTTAAATTCAAGGGGCACTATTTGACAAACATTGAAAGTTATTCTTTGTACTTATTCAAACAGAAAAGTGTGAAATAGTTTCTAAACCCATTATTGAGCAAGGGCCCAGGAGTGAACAGCAGCAGCAGGAAATGAAACAGTAGGAAGCTTAGGGGAAGAAAAAAGATGTTAGAAATCCCAGCCTCATCTTCTCTTCAGTATGAAGTTTATCTCACGTTACATTGTGATATCAGCTTGAATGGCATGTCTATTTGTTCCACATAAAACTTAATCAGGAAAAGCATTAATTCCTCATATGTAACCTGCTATCAACTTCTTGAGAAAAGTCTCATGATCACATGTTCACTTGTTACACTGAGCAGACCTTGAATAATTCATCCAGAATAAGAATTACTCAAGTATGATAGCTCTGTAATGAGAGGGCACCTCGGTGCCAGAGTTTTTACAGTGCTCAGTGCCTTCACATTTTGCCATTGTAATTAAGTGCATCTTGTAAGTTACAAGAAAGAAAATAACAAGCAGAGCAAAACAATGGGGACCAATCAAAGCTACATTTCTGAGGGTGGTAGGAGAATGAAACCAGCTGCTTCTTTGGGTGATCACAGAAAAGCAGTAAAAACAGCAGCAGATCATGCTGATCACTGACATGCAGCTGAACCACAGGTTCTCTTCTGCAAATATTAATCTCAGATGGAAAACAAACAGGAGGAAAAAACAATAGAAAAAAGAATCTCAGCAAAACAGACCTTTGAAAGGTAAGCAGGTTTGGGTTTTTGTTTTGTTTTGGTTTTTTTCTTTTTTTTTAATGCTACCCTCTCATTTATTTTGTGACAGATTAGTACTTCAGATAGCAATGTGTACTATTTTAAGGGTATCATTAGTGAAGGTCATGTATAGAAATTATATGGAAGCACTTCAGGTTCCTCAGAAAAGTAGATCTGTGATAACCAAGTGGTAGTCTCTATAATGAGGCAAATTTAAACCAAATGCTGATAAAATGATTCCCCTTTTCTGATAAAGTTTTGTGGCAGTTAATTCCCAATAAAAGAGCATTTAAATGTACATGAGGAAATGTACATGGATCAATACTTTACACTTGGGTGAAAAAGTAAAATTTTGTGGATTAAGGTATCCAGAAAAAGTTAAATAGAGATGAATATAGAGAAGCAGTACCCCTCTTTAAATTAAATCAATCTAGTATGACACTCACTGAAGGGTTCTTGTCACATTCTTTAGAATAAAAGCAGAGTCAATATATCTGCAATTCTTGGGTGTCATTCCTTATTCAAAGACACACTTACTGAATACCAACTGCAAGGATAGAAAAATGATTAAAAGTAAAAAAAAAACCTACTCATCAAAACCATTCATCATCTGAAAAAGAACTTTAACCACAAGAAAAGTCTTTGCAAAACTACCAACGATACTGAAAAATCCTTCAGTAAAAGCTCATTTGAAATAATAGTTTCATCTTAGAAACTTATTTTAAAGAAACTGACTTATCTTTCAGTTTTTTACATTCCTTGTACATGAGCCCCGACTTTCATAGTGGTAATAGGATTCAGGATGTCCCACTACTTACACAAAAGAATTTAACTACCTTCTTTTCTCTTTTTGATATGCATCTCCTGCTCAAAGCTGGATGGAGCCAGCTTGGCACTGCAAATCTAGACACAATATCTTGAAGCTCCAAAAGAAATGCTTCCCAGCTCCTCCTTTGCTCCCCTCTGAAATGACATTGCCCAAAAATTTAGCATGTTTCCCCTCATTTTGATATCCTGCAGGAGAAAAGAAGCACTAACTGCTGGCAACTTTCACAAGCCTGGGCTGGAGCATGAAGGAAAAGGTTTGGATCATGAGGCTCAGTGCTTTCACATCAGTTTACTTTCATATAGACTGTGGTGCTCTCAAAAGCCACTTCTTCCTCTGGAAAACCTGCATGAAACCACCTATCATCTTCTTTAGCTGTGAATCTTTCCATTAAGTGCAGTGGTTTGTGTGGGACTGAGATTTTCACAACTCCCATAGGTTTCTGCCTTTCAGTGACACCTGGCATTCCCTTTCCCTGAGAGTTCAGTAAGGGCTACCACAGGGTGGCTTCTAAGTATTTCTTTCAGAAGACTGCAAGTTCAGGCTGCTGTGCAGACTGGTGCTATGGACTGTTTCCATCAAAGCACTCTGGCAAGTTCTAGAGATATTTCTGGTCTATGGTATTTCCAGCTAAGGAAATCATTTTAAGCCTGATCAGGTCTTCTAGAGGCAGGTCAGTCTCTCCTGAACACACATCCCAGATGGCTGATGCTGCACCAACAAACACTCCTGCAGACTCAGGTATTCTTACAAGCAGTTATTCCTCCAGCATGTGTGTTCCTAATGCCACCACACTGTCCCTTATCGCTGCCTTGTCACGTCTTTGGAGACCCCATTGCTAAATGCATTTTCATTCTTGCAAGAAGGTGCTTTGAACCCAGAGGAAAGGAAAGCATTACATATCTGAGCTAATGTGGTTTTCTCATTCTTTTGCAGTTTAGGACCCATGGAAAACATTAGGAGCTGTGGGAAGGGGAAGGAGACCCGTGCACTTGCATTTTGTACTCAGTTCAGACTGCCTTCTTGCTATCACCATGCAGACAACTGAGAAGACGACATGACAGAACAAACTGTCCCATAAAGTCCATAAAGTCCCTGTAAGTCTTAACAGCTAGCTGCTCCCTGCTGCTGCCCTCCCTGCAGCAAGCTTACAGCCCATTTTGTGCTCACAAACTAGGAATTCAAATCCCTTGTAC
Organism: Campylorhamphus procurvoides; assembly: GCA_013396655.1. Lineage (NCBI taxonomy): Eukaryota > Metazoa > Chordata > Aves > Passeriformes > Dendrocolaptidae > Campylorhamphus > Campylorhamphus procurvoides. The sequence continues at coordinate 632,541 of WBMV01006571.1, read as the reverse complement.
GAAACAGCTAACACAAAGAATACTGTTACAGTCATTCACAGTGCACAACTAAGACTGCCAGGCAGAGCAGGTCTGGGTAAAGGAGCAGGAACACAAGTTCTACATGTACAAAGGTAAATAAAGACGTAAATGCTGTCCAGAAGGAGTTTCAAGTTCAGACAGTACCCTTAACAGTGTAACACGCACCTGAGTACTTTCACATCCAACTAAGGATTTTTTATGCTTACTAAACCTAATTTTAGATTATAGCGGGGCTTTTGCATCCTTAGAGAGTGAAATACAGCCTTTGCCTTCAAGTGTACACAGACTATTACAGTACATCTCTGGCTACAGTCTGCACAGAAATATATACTTACCCAAGGCTGTAACATTCATTCTGCACACCTTTGTAAATAACAAATGAAGTGCAACTCAGAGACTCCCATTAGATTTGCTTCTAATTCATCCTGACCTGCCCACACCACAGCTCAAATGTCAGAAGTCACTTTACAGTTGACAGAACTGAAAACAGCTATCAAACATTAACAAAAAACCCCAACAACACAAACAAACAAAAAAAACCCCAAATCAGACCAAACCAACCAAACAAAAAACAAAAGAAAAGAAAAGGAAAAAAATTGTTGTAAAACAATCACTTGTGCTGGAGAAGTCATTCAGGACTGATATTTTTTTCATTAAAGATTTCTAAGCCCTTTTTTCTCCTGAAGCAGGAATCAATGGAAATTCTTGGGCAGTCCACTTGACACAAACTGATAGAGGTAATGTTAAATAGGAAAAGTTTACTTGATGAAAGTGAAAAATTGAGCTGGACATAAACTAGTTACCTTTCTGCACAAGAAATTTCAAGATTTTTGAATTAAAGTATCACAACTTTTGGGACCAAAACCAGTAAAAAATTTCAAACCGAACAATATTTTATTCCAAAAAGTTAACTTCAACCTGAATTACTTTCCCTGTAATGGATTAGTATTTTCAAATGAAAAAAAACCAGTTTGATCAAAACCAGGTACTAGTTCAATATGGTAATATACCATGGAGATATTTTGACAATTTTAGTGCTTTTGAAGCTAAACAGTGTTTTATAAAAATACCTCCTTCCTTACACAACTTCAGTTTCCCTTACTCTAATAATCCATAACTAATATTCAGTTACTGTAATGACAACTTACTGGTTTACTTGATCTATGTTTGTAGGCATATTATAAAAATCTAAATATACATAAACAGACTCACTAATACAATAAGGAATTGTATTTCCAGATTCACTCTAGATTTTCCATAAATCTAATAAATCATGGAAACTCTGTATGTCTCTTTATGTGTTGCCCCAGCCTCTCAAATTCAAACTTGGACAAAATCTGCTGAGAAATCTGATTATATCATAAACAAGAATAGTTCCCTTGGTAAACATACAATGTAATTAGTCATTCAGTCTTATTTTTTTTTTTAATTTGAGTTTGATGTGTATACTACCCTATGTCTTTGGTGTTCTTTTAAAAAATATAATATAATGGGATTAAAATCAAGTACTTGTTCTAGCCCTACCACATTAATAAAAATGCCAAAGCATCTTTGAGATAAGCAATGACAAAAGAGGAGTTAAAATATTTATAGATTGGAACAATTTTAATCATAAAGATACAATGCAATCAGCTGACTTGCCTTCTTAAAATGAAGTAGCATTTCACCTAGAATTAGGAGCATCAACTGAGATTTTCTTTGTTAGACAATGCACTTGGCAAATCAGGTATTTGTGCATGCAATGTGGACAGCTAAGTGCCCAGCTAATCATGTACATCAGTGAACAAAATAATTTCATTAGTTAGCACTAAACAATGGAAAAGGAAAATGCAATCGCGTCATAAAATCACGAACTTGATATTCTAGCACTTCACCCAATGTGTAGCAGGTATCACCTACAATCTCTGTGGGGGTGGCTTGACAAAGGGCACTCCTTTGTTAGGAAATGTTATCTCATTCAGTGTTGTCTTATCTATTTTACTGAAAACCAAATTGGGCCTTGTCTATATAAAGAATGAATATCTAAACTGATGTTGCTTGTTAGTTACATTTATATCGTAACATAACTTAAAAATAATTTCTCTTACAGCACTCTGCCATGAGAAGGCTACTACATTGGACACATTAATACTAAAAGTGGGGAAGAACTGCAGTTTTTCTTTGGCTTTCAAAAAATTAGAGACAAGCCATGACTCTTCATTGCACTGGGGAACATGTGAGCTGCCAGCACAGTGGCAACGGCGGAGAAAGGCCTGAACTGCCCACCAGAGCAGAAATATAATAATTTACTTGCCCAGGTCTATATTATTGGCACTCTCCTCATTCCTTCAGTATGGATTTTTAAATGAAAAACAGTGAACACAGTTTTCTTCTTCACTTGTTAAGGGGGATATTAAAGGATGCTACACGACTTCTGACACACTGGCGATATATGCCTGACCAAGTTTTCAGGAAAAGCAGCTGCGTGCCTGCATTTGTACCCAGAAGCCACACAAACAGCTCTGCAGCTGCACAGTGCTCTGTGTGCACACACAGCTCCTTTCTGCGCTCAGTTATATTAGAACACCACACAGAATGCAACAGCACACATGTGGGTTCTTCTGCTGAAAATATGATCCCTTAAGACACAAATGGAAAGCATATTTCCTACGAATGGGCATCTATGTCAGGGCTAATAAAACATCATTGTTGTTATATCATTCATGTTAAATTTTAGAAAAAGTTTCATTCACAAGATGTACACAAGAAAGCAGAATAGATACAATGCCAGAAAAATATATGCTCTTTTATCTTACGCACGACGTATCTTTGAAGAGCATATTTTATTGTAGCTGAAGAAGATAAAACCACAATAATATCTTCTCTTTAAAAACTTCCTTTTCGTTGTTTTTATTCTTTTTGTCATATTTCAAATTATTTAGAGCTGAATAATGCAAGTACAATAGGAATCTAAAGGCCAGTACAGGCATCTACACTTGGCAGCTAGTGAATAACTAATAGTCAGTTCAATGAGCTTACTCTTCACACACCAGAATTTAGGTCTAGCAATGTATGAGCTGAATGAACTGAGAGACAAAAACAGACTGTAAAAATAATCAGCATAATCAAAATAAAGAAATTTATCAATTGAGAACAATATGATAAACATGAGATCAAAACTGCAGTCACAAAATGTACATAAAACTTGTCATGGCACGTTAAAACGCCTTGTAGCTTACAAATTTATAGAATAATAATAACTAAAAGATACTGAAAGCTGTATAGAATGCGTGCAATATAAATCCTGAAAGGATAAAATACAATTTGATACAGTATTGGTCAAAAAGTGTAACTCTATGGGGACTGAAGACACTCTGCCAGGCCTGTAACTACTATTAGAAGAAATTCAAAACAAACCTTCTGTAAGTTTCTCTGTTATTTGGATGTGATTTGCCTTCGTTCAGATAGGAATAGATCTGGATGTTATATAATGTTATGTGAAGTAATTCTTGCTGTCATGAGATTTTCCCTTCATGTAATTCTATTCACAAGGTCTGAAACAGTCAAGTCAGCTTCCAAAGTGGTGGATGAAAATATAAATTGAGCCAAAGTCTACCACTGACTGTTTTCAGTGGATGCCAATTTGAGCTAATGATTTCTCATGTTGGATGTAGGGACAAATTACCTCTGAAAATATGAGAGAGGGTGTGATAGATATGAGACAGGGAGAGCCTTTGATGGGATGTTCTAGGAAATGGAGAAGACACCTGATGAGAGGCCAAATTGGGCAATTCAAGATTGGGAAAAATGGGACACTAGTTTGGAGGCGAGAGGTACAGCAAGAAGGGTAGTAAAATCCATCAGATACAAAGAATTGTGATCTTTAGTTAAATGCTTGGCTGATGCTTCCACTCCACAAAATCCCTGTAGTGTCTGATAATGTGAGGAGACTCTCAACACCACACATGAGAGGATGTATTCAGAAGCACAATTCCCTAAATCAAGATCTCTATTGGCATCTATAGAATGACAAAATAATACTATTTTCCACAACTGTTGTCATTCACAAATGTATGTTATATGACATTATATTAGCCAGAATTTTGGTATGAGCTCTTTTGAATACTTCTGGGTTTGCCTACTTTGATTGTCTTCTGAAATCTTGTATTGTTCTGCTCTTTGTTGTGTTCCATCTGCTGTTCACTTTGTTAAATCTAAAATGATTTAATGATTGCTCTAATCAAGAATAAGATATTGTTTAAAGAAAACCATCTCCTTCATTTATCATTCAGCACAACCATAGCATAATCAAAGATGTTCAATTTAATAATAGCATAATCTGAAGGACTGAAAGCACTTTGCAAACATTCATTAACTGATGCTCACGTATTCCTTTTGTGAGAAAACATTTCTGCCTTTGCTGTTTACAACTGCCTGATGTGCACCTATGTTATTGTGTGTTACCTCCTGACTGTGCTGTGAACCACATTTGGACCCCAAGAGAGATTCATATAATAACTTGTGTGTAAAGATATGATTTGAGCAAAATTTTAGCATTTGAGGCCAAAACCCATGAGTTTTCTTATTTTTACCTTTCTGACTCTCTCCCCTATCCCGACATGGTGAGGAGTAAGCAAGTAGTTGTGTAGGGCTTAGTTGCCGGCTGGGGTCAAACCGTGACAGTATTACAAAGAAATCCCCCTCTGAGGTCAGAGTGATAAAGCAACACAAGTTTCTGCTCTTTGATTGATGCTATGACCAGAACCCCTTGGTACTTACAGGCTTTTATAATACCCAGGCTTATCTACTGGGTTTTTCATTACAGATGCATTGTATTTTCCACCCATCTTGATACAGCCCCTGGGATGGATATCTCTCCCTCTCTTACATTCAGCAAGGAATGGGATCTGTTTTATTTGATTAAATAGCCGTTCTGCAAACAGCCATAAACACCAATCAGCCCCCATACAGCAGGAAAGCTTTAGAGCCGGGAATGGTAAACAACTCTCTCCTGCCATTGTAATTCAGGAAGGGAGTTGTGCAGCCTATCTAGAGTGGGTATTTTATGCAGAAAAAATAGAAGAATGAAATGTGATTACAGCCTCGTTAAAATGCTTCTTAAAATACTCCACGTGGCACTTTAATGCTCTCCTCCCATAGCTTGGCTATTGAAAAGAAATTCATTTATTGTAGTCACATTTTCAAATCTGACAACTCTGCCACCTAATTCAAATGCAAAGAGACATAAACTGCTCGATGGCAATTTAACTATAGAGAATAAATGGTGGAAAAAACCCAATTATAATTACTCTTCAACCTAAGGAAAGACTCTGCTTATTTAAAGAAAAATTTTAGCTTTACTTTTAGTTGACACATTTTAAGAAAGCCCACTTTCCTACCTGACACACCCTCCTCAAATGTGAGGTTGTTCTCTCTCAATTGTCTGGAAAGTTAACTCCATCTACACTTCTTTCCAAGGAAAGTGCTCAGAAAGCATCTTGTTAGTTGCTTGAATCAGGTCAGAAGAAGACAGTGGCAGGAGGCTTCACAATGTATGGTATAGAAAACCCACATTATTTTGCTTGGCTTTCTAAGGATTTTGTTGTGTGTGAAAGGTGCCAGAGAACGAAAGGTCTTTCATCAGTTTCATTTGTCATTACCTATTGTAAGTACAACACTGACACATGCCAGTCTTGCAGGTTTGACCAACAGGAGTGAAAAAACTGTTTTTCTACATCCATTTGATCCTCTGTTATACCCAGCAGGGACTGCCACATTGGCAACTATAATCATGCAATACCTGCAGGAGCTGCAAATACTGTTTAGGAAACATTTAGAAAAGCTCCCCTGCACACCCACACAGGAGCTCAGAGAGCTGTCAGGAAGAAGAGCCCAAATAAGGCCTGGACTGGCGTCTCCCTGGTCCATGCGAGAAGACATCTGCAGCCTGTATGCAGGGCCACAATGGGCATGCAGAGTCCCACGTTAGTTCAAAACAGTCCTCTCGTAGATTTCACAGCCCTGTACAGATGTTAGGAAGACAGCTCTATGAAACTTCAGGCTGAATGGGATTTTAACCCCGCTGAAATATTTAGCAGGAATTAAAGAGGTGTGTTTTGATTTTACATCGCTCCAGAGATGGCAAGTCAATAAGGCTAGAAGGGCAAAGCACCCACAAGAACCTCTAATGTAGTGACCTTAGTGCAGCCTGACAACCTCTGCACTGGAGACTTTCTGCTTACTGTAATTAACCTTTAAAGAAATAACTCCCTACACCCCAATCTCAGAACTTTTTTGGCATGAGTACAGGTTAAAAAAATTACCCTAAGGTCTGGCACACCTCTGAGTAGGACAGCAATTTGAACCACCTGATCTGGTGCGTCAAACTGGTCTCTTTCTCCTCTCTCTCTCCTTAAACACTATATAAACTTTTTTTTCTCATAACACTTTGAATTAACTATTGAGTTGAATTGACTGGAATAAATCAATAAAATTATATATTCAAACAAAATGCAGTTTTACTACAATGCTTCCTACTATGTATAATGAAAGCACTGAGGGCAATGCCAAAAAGCACCTAGCAGCAAAAGTCTGCTCAGTCTCTAGTCTCCTGGACCAGATATTTTCAGGTAAGACATTGGAGATCTCTCTGGCTCTACAACATGTACTTGCATTTAATTGCACTACTTAGAAGCACAGACCTGGAGTTTGGAAAACAACCATCATTTTGGGGAGGCATAGGTAAAATCTTGGGTTCTTTTTTTTTATTTGAAAAATTAGCCTTTTCTGTGTTTTATTTCTCTACGTGGTATCTTAAACTGCACTGGTCTTCCTCCTCTCTCCTGTTTTGAGATTAGGATGACTTTAAGGGCAATCACCAGTTTTAATTAAATTTTCTGATACTATAAGACTTGATACTCATATATGTTAGAGACAAGAAAGGCTGATATTCCTAAGTATTCTGCTAGGGCTTTTTAGCTTGCAATTTAATTTTTCTGCCCAATTCTTATTACTTCACTAGCATTTAATTGCCTACCAATATGTTAATGTATTGACTATCCAAGGATGATGTGCTAAAAATTTGATATTCGAGCTCGATCTGTGAATTGCTTTTCTGTTCTATGTCTCCCTATGTAAGAATGAAAAGCCTCTGAATCATTTCATGATGAACTATTAAATGTCTTACAGTGAACACTTGCTACAGATCTGCTCACTGCAATTGCATTTGCCAGTCTCTGGAACAGACATTTTGTTTGTTTAGTAACAAGTTCTTTAAGAGAAATTATCTAAGTCTATCCAAACTGTTTTAGGAACAATTGGCAAAGCAGCTCCAAAAAACATGAAACAAGATCCCCCTGTTACTTTTTATCTCTTTCTCTCATGATTTTAGACTTGCAGACTCATAGTCAAAGTCGTGCTTTAGGGCTGGAACATGAGTGCATTTTATAAATTCCCTTTCTCATTATTTCTCATGTGTTTTTTTTTTCCAGTGTTGTGTATATCCTTTAAACAACCTTACATTCAATTCTATAATTTGCATTTGTTAATGCATCACAATGTATTTGGGTATTATTAAAATATGTTAATACACAGAAATGATAGCTGGAAACACTTAAGCAAGAAAATGAATACATTACCAACTTCTGTGCCTGGAGCAAGAGCGTGCTCTCCTGTCTCCATCTATTGATCATTAGAGTCTGCGTTTCCCCTCATCTGTGTGTGAGACCTCCCCTGAGCAGCACAACACACTACGAGCCTGCAACTGGGCTTCAAAGTGACTGAGTTTTTGGAACACTCCATCTGATTGCAAATGGAAAGTTGCAGAATTCGTTGCACAGATAAACAGTGAAACAATGTAAGATGGAGATAACAAAGGGGATGTGGAACTGTGTAGAGAGGTGAAGGGTCAAAAATGGAAAGGATTTGAGAGCTGGGGAAAAGCTGGAGTAGAAGGGACAGAGGGTCAAAAAGCAGAAACATGAAAAAGTAAGAGGGAGGAAACAAAGTGAAGTGAGAATTCAGAAAAAGCAGAGATTGTTGGAGCTGTGTAGGAGTCTGTGTAGTCCCCAGACACTCTCCAGAGGGTGGTATTATTAATCTTCTTGAACCTGGAAATGAACCACTGCAGAAAATGCATGAAGTTAATGGAGATAAAATGGAGAAACAAGAGCTCATAGAACAAGAATAACAGATGCCTAATACCTTTTGTGTCCCCTGTAGCCAAACAAGAATGCTCCATGTGCCAAATTGCTCTTCTCTATCAGGAATTTTATACAGTTTCTTTCTTAGGATAACGAGAATGCAAAATGAGGTATCAGAGTATGGACATGTCTCTCTGCCATGGAAAGGTGCATGAGACACAGAGGACATGGTGAGGGAGCTGTGACAATACTGTCTTTGCACGAGTGAGTTAAAAAAGCAGGGGGATGACAGATGAAGGCCTAATCGAAATTTCTATTTCTCCCTGAGGCAGCAATTTTTGACAGACCTTTTCTACTGGTATTTTTAAAAAAGGGATATGGAACTAGATTTGGGCACAAAAGAAAATATGTGGTTGTTAAACTGCACAAATTCTTTTGTCATCCTCCCGTAAGAGAATGGCTACAAGAAGGGACCTGAAGAAGTAAAGGAATTACTTCCATTGGGACATCTCATCCCAAGCTTTGCTTCTCTCTAAGTTGCACAAACATTGCCCATATCTGATGTGACTAGACTAGGCAAGCACATGCTTGGGAGTTTGTAACATCTATCAGGAGTCTCTCTTGTTTAAGAAAGAACACTACTCAAAAATCCAAAGAAGGGTATATCCCTCCACAAGCTGATGACACACAAGAGGAGATTCACTGCTCTGGTAGCATCTCAGCACTGCATACTCATCCCTCTGCAGTTTTCGGTCTGTTGGCCATAGTCTTTTTCTGCCAAGGTAATGTCATAGATAGAAGAGCCTAGGAAGTTAGCATGTGCAATTTTGGCAACGGCATTGGAAGTAGATTTATGGGTTGGAAAACATGGCAAAATTTTATTATCTAAAAAAAGTTTTTTGGATTGCCTTTTCATTATATGTATATATATCCAACGTGTTTTTACCATAAGATGCCACATGAGGACCCACATGACTCTAGCATCAGTGCCCAAATGACAACTGACACCTTACAAAACTGACCTCTCACTATCTTTCTGCCCCAGAGAATCTTGCATCTCCCAAAACCTTCCTGGTCCCTGCAGCTGATGGACAGAAGGGGAGACTTAATTTGGTTTTGGTTTTAATTGAGAGAGCAACATGTAGCAGAAATTCCATTTTGCTACCAATATATCCATAAAGACATTCTCAGTTTCGTACTATTTACTAAATCCTGTGTTTTACTCATGAGATGGTTTGCAACAGCACCCATGAGAGCTGTTTCTCTTTCAAATCTCTCCTGTGCTAATGCATAATAAATGCACTCATCACCTAGAAAATACTCATAAACTTTTTTTTTTTAATAGAACATAACAATAGCACAAACTAAGCTGCTCATTTGTAGGGGTGGGTTCAGCGTCCTTTTGTGTTTATACAATCCTGTCTAACAGATGCCTCCTTAATATGGAGTGTGACCTGCTGAGAAATATTCAGCAACAAATAATACTAGCAAAAAAATTTCCTTTAAATATTATCCTGACATGCTTATGCTCAACTTTTACAACCACTGACTGAAAATGCATCCTTTTTCTTCAATTATTTCCTAATTGTCAGTTTTCTTACTCCCTGTCACCTTCCAACATTTTCCATCCCCTAAAAATCTGGGCATCAGGACAGAGCTAAGAATTTCTACAATTAATCACTTTCCAGTGCAAATGAAAACAGCATTCATGCTGTTTAGCTATTCAGAGATGTAAAGTTTCTCATATACAATCCTTGGGATTGTGGTGTTCAGACGTGATAGAGCCACAGAAACAAAAAGAAATGCATACTGGTCTGGCAGCAATTCCCAAAGTGCTCAGTGCCAGAAAAAGGCACAAAGAAGATATAGGGGGGTTAAACTACGCATTGCCAACTACAGTGTCCTCATGCCACAAGTGGTTACTTCGCATGTTGTGGTCAAGGTATGCTCACCATCAGTGCATAGCATTGTGTTCCTACCTATCAGAAATAGCCAAAATTCTCCAGAAATTAAAAAAAAAAAAAGGAAGAAAAAGAAAAAAAAATAAGAAAAATAAGAAAAGGAAACTCCTATTTGTTATCTCTACAGTTAGAGACTGAGGGTTATTTAGTACAAAATTAGTTCTAGTTTTCGCATGTGCATAAGGATTATCTCACACCAAACACCTGGCATTGCACCATGTGCCTTACAGTGGTAGTTACCCACACACAGAGCTGGTCTCCTATTATCAGGACAGGCATGCACTCCAGATGTTTCTCTGGCGACTCCATCCTAATTAGTCCAGTTCTACAGAACAGAAACATCAAGTGAAATCTCCACTTAAAAAGGGCTCAATTTTCCGCTCTGGACTGTTTTGCCCTATAAAAAGATGACTACAGGATTAGATAGAGGCTAAGATGTGAAGTACTTAGCTTTGTATTTGGCCATCAGGATGAAAGATTGGGACCCCCTGGGTGCAGACCACTCCCCCATCTCATGCTCACTCCTCAAAGGGCTGTCAGCTATCCTTTCTACAGCTGAAAAGTCTGGACTCAGTTCTCTGAAAAATGCAATTCTACAGGATTGAGGCAAAATTAGTTCCTCAGAGCATATTTTGCTATTTCTTATTTTTATTGCCATTTCTAGTCATGGAATATAATCTTAGTTTGGTAGGTACTGTACAAAATAATCCACCAAGAAAAAGAGGTACCCAGCTTAGGCACTTCTGACTACTCTCTAGCGAAGCAAAGTATCTGTCTACAATAGCTAGGAAAGAAACTTGGGCATCTAAATTAGACACCTCAAGTTACATATGATGGGGGCCATCGACAGATCTAGGTGAAGCAAGGTTTTAAGACAGAGTTATCTTTGCACAGAAAAAAGAATGTATCTGTGGGGAGAGCCCTAAACAACCAAGCTTTCAGGCAAACAAACATCTGAAAAAAAAGCAGAAAACTGCAAGATTATAAAACTGTCTCTGAGATTAATCCAATTATGTTAATCAGCCAGAGAATTCAAAAGAAATAGGTAGCTGGAACCACTGACGTGGAGAAATTGGAGGATAATAAAGACCAATTGCTCAATAAAATCTTATTTTTCCCCTATCTTTTTTATATTGTATCAGACGGTTATAAACTTTAGTTCCCACGCTCATCTTTTGAAGTTAGGCTGTAGCTGTCCTTTGAGGATGAAGGCTGAAAAGTCAGACACAGAGAGGTTGTTTTTTGAGAAATACTCTTCATCTGATAAGGGTGATGTTTATTAATTCAGTTAATTCTGGGGTTTAGTAGTTCTTAGGTTTCTCTCACATCACATCTATGCTAGTATTTAGATGACTATGGTGTGAGTTCCTCTATCCCCTTTGATTTGACAGTTATAAAATAAAACAAAGGAAGGGAAAGAGCATAAAGAAATAACAAAACAGCACTGCTCACCTGATGGGTAGTGATCATAGTACACCAGAGAGCTAGTTGTCAAGGTTTTTGTTACTGTAATAACAAAGGGGAGCGTTAAGAAGTTTGAAGAAAAGACAAGACTACTGTCTTGAGGGACAACATACCTTACAGAAGAGTCCTTGGAGAAAGCATAAAGATGCTTGCTTGAAAAAGGAGTTGCACTGGAAGACCACACAAGTGACACTCAGTTCAGAAATGAGAAAGCTCCAGGGAGAGTCAGAATCCACCATGAAAAGCCTTGAGGGTCAAGACAACCTTTTTTTTACTATTATTATTATTGTTTTTAACACAAGAGCATTTTCAATGGAACTAAATTCAGAAAGAGTGCCTTATAGAGGCACCAGAAAATAACTCTACTGTCCCAATGGACTGGAGGTCGTATGGATAAGTAGTAGATACGTTATAGAAACTAAATTGGCAAAACTGAAATAGACACACCAGCAACAGAAAGCCATCAGAAGGAAAATTAAGATGAAGTCAGCCACTGTAGGTTTTAGGTTGAACTAAGTTAGTGGTCAGACATGAACAGACATTAGAGCAAAACACACAAATTTTATTTCAGATGAAAGAAGCTCAGTTCGGTTTAGGAGAAGGAAAACTGCAAGTTGCCTCTGTGGAGCCAATTTGTTTTGATTTAAGAGTAGTCAGGGATAAGCTACAGATAGAAATGACCATAGTCTTGGATGTAGGGTAGCCCATAAAATTTCAAAACAGGTCTGGAAAATTCTCCAAAAGAGAGATAAGAGAGAGAGCAAGCAAAGGCAGTCATGGAAGATAGAATGGCACAGACCCACAACAGGACATCGGTCAGTGGCATCTGAGGTTGTTACAGTGACTGGCAGGCATATGCAGACTGACCTTTGAACAGAAGTCATGAGTAACTTGGATGGCATTTCAGTGAGAGCAAAAAGGGTGAGGTACTTTTGGGAGCATGTAAGATGAAACAGGAGAAGATGAAGTCAGATAAACTTGTCAGAAAACTTTGAAGACAAAGGGAACACAGACACAGTTGGCTTGCTTAGCCACTGGCTGAACACATGCCCATGTAGATCCACTTCTTGATATGTAGGCTGACTCGAATTTTGACTTACATATTCATTTGAATAAAGCCCAGCTCTGCAGAAAATAAGTTTTACAGGTGTTTTACTCTAGATAAAACCTGTGAAAACTCTCTCAAAAGTCAAAGTTAGATCAGACTTTAATATATTCTCAGGAGTGTTGGTGAGGGAGAGCAAATCTGTTTTTAAACCTACCTTGAATTCTCAGAAAATGAGGCAGCAGGAAAAAAGTTTTACATTTCATTTTTAAAGCTATACACAGAATCTTCTTCATGCTCTGTTAGCTGTCACAGACCAGTTATTACACTTCCAAAACACACTGGAAGTTAGCCCAGCTAACCCAAAAAACTATTAGCCTTTTGATAATGCCTGCAAGTAACACCACACTGAGTTTGTAGTGCACTCTGATGAGGATTCTAATTTTTTAACACTGCCATAAGTTTTTTCAAGCCCCATATGTGGAATCAAAGATATGCACGATTACTGGAAAGAAAAATAAATAGCCAGACTACACACGATAATACAAAGTGAGGGCAGTAGGTGCACCTGGTACCCCTAGGCACCAAATCATGGACTGTGCAGGAGGCAGTAACTGCAGACCAGATGAATTGCACCTTCAGCTGCAGGACTGAACACATCAATGTCTTATTAGTTGTAGAGCCAACACACAACATCTCAGCTGCCCAAGAAGCATCACCTCCAGAGGCAGAGAGGAACAGGGAACCAGTGTCTACGTTGATAATTAGCTTGCTAACCAACAGCTTCATAGCATAGCTGATCCTTTTGTTGTGAATTAAGTAACACTGGAGTACTATCCCAGCATTCTTATATGCTCTTCCTTTTTTGCTCCTTATCCCTTTCTTAGCCCCTATCAAATTGCTGAATCACGGTACAGATCCAATATCCCAAAAGACTGTCTTGGTTCTCTTTTGTTTTCAGCGTCTTTTCATTGGGCTACTCCATGGTCAGAAATGTTCACAACAAAGATGTATAGACTTCCACATGTTAACAAGATTTTTTTGTGGTGCCACCAGTGTATCTGTCACAAGAATGGCAATTCCAATGGCAATTTTGTGAGTGTATCAGGATAATTACTTAATTCAGGAGGTCTGTTTGACCCACCAAAATAAATATTCATGCTGTCACGACTGCTGTAAACAAATTAAGAATATCCATGTTTAGTTATTAATGATTTGTTCTACCACAGAATCAAAAATTGTTATTAACCCTTTCTTCCCCATAAAAATAACCTTAGCAAAGCTTTGCTATGGTCTATTCATAAGTAGTTTAAACAATATTTTTACTATTACAGTGTTTTCAGGAGGGTAAAAGTGCCATCCCCAATGTCCAGGGAAAACAAATGGGCTCAGCAGTTGCTAGCATGTTTCCACTGGCTGTGCAAGTAGGATCACAAGAAAATCCAAATCTCAAGACCAAATTCCTTTTGATACTGTGTGCAAGTTGAAAAGAAAATACTATGAGCCTATGAGGAGTTCCTCTTAATGCACTATCCATAAGCATTATTTCACCTGACAGTCATTCACAAGTTTTTTACCAGCTAAATATTTTGCAGATGGAGTTAAATAGGCAGAGGTTTCAAACACATTTGGATTCTGCCTGGGAAAGGAATTTTCCACTCTGTACTACTGAGAAAAATGGAGATGCTGTAGGCTATGATATCATGTTCAGAGGAACAAGGTGGGTAGGATAGGGCATTAGGCACTATTATACTCCAGGGAAGAAAGAGCAGGCAGGGGCACAATAGAAGCGGTTCATTATATTTTAAATGGGAATAGTTCCAAGGATAGGAAAGCCTGTGGTGCTTGTAAAGGATTAAACAGGGTAATGTGCTTTTTAAGAAGACATAAAGAGGTATGTAATGGGATATGTTTAAGCCTAAATGATTTTTCTTGGAGTCCTCAATGAATGTTTAAGCAGGCATGACTTAGGCCTCTGTAAATCCTCTCTGAATAAATAACTTCCGCAAAAATAGAGTTTCCTTTGACAGAATGAGATGCATATTTCATAATCTATGCAAAAAAAGGAAAATCAATTTGAGACACATGAAACACGTAGGAGTAATACAGAAAAAGGGAAGATAAAAGTGAATATTCTCCAGAATGATCCAAGCTTATATAAAAATACAGCTACCTCCCCATCCATTTTGATTTGATAGTGAAGGAAGACAAACAACTGAATGCTTCCCTACTTTAAGTTCAGACCTTCATCTGCTTTTTGCAGAAAGGAGGAGACAACAAGTGGAAAAAAATATCTAAAGTGCATGTGCTTTTCAGGCTGCCTCATTTGTGGTATCTAAAACTGCTCTCTCAGGGTAGATCTACACAGCTGCTCTCTAACTGGACCTGATGGTACATATAGCTGTTCACTGTGGATGGAACAAGAGCACACATGGTGATACATGTGCACCTGGCTTAGGAGAAGAACAGGACCAATAAATATCAAAACCTGAAAACTTACAATGGCATGATCTTTCCGTCTTATTTCTCTTGTCTGCCCTGCCCTCCCGCCAGGAAAAGCATGTCAAAGTGGTAGATTGCCTGATGCAAAGTGGGAGTGTGAAATCATTGTCATTTGGCTGTATTGTATTTTCACTCACACGGGTGCCATTCCCCATGAAGTCACTGGTGCAGCAAGCCTGCAGTCCTGCTGAGTGAGAGGGGTGAAGTGTCGAGTAAATCAGTGGTTGATCTCTCTCCCATTCCCCCTGTTTATATATACATTAGTATTAGAATGCTACTTTCCTCTAAATAAAATAATGCTAGCTCCACTGGCAGAAGAAAAGCAAGACAAAACTAAAGAACTTTTATGCTTTAACAGAAACTTTTGGGGAAGGTTCTGCTGTGAAGGCTGCTTGTAAACCCCATTTAACCTCTGAGGTAGTGCAGCAGGGAGTGTAGTTAAAGATAAGCATCCCTCTGCACTCACAGCATCCTTCCAGTACACCTCTCTCCCATGGTGGTTCCTCCTATCACGGTACATTCATAGCTCTTAGTCAGCTGGGTGGAAGTCCCTTTCCCTGTGCCCATTTGGAAGCACACAGTAAGCCTCTGCTCTCTCACTTGGCACTCTGTGTGCCAAGGTAATGGCATTGCAGAGCTTGGACAAGCTGCTGTTCAGTCATGCTTTAGGAATGGCAGAAACAAATTAAAACAAAGAGGAAGACATGGTGGTTTAGCTTGTCCAGGGTTATATTCAGGTTAATAGCTCTGATGTGGCCACTTAAATTCATTAAAGACCCTAAAGAACATTACGAAGCATAGAAATAGGCCTAGGGGAACCATGAATTCTTTCCTTTGAAATGTTTTCATTTTCTGAAGTGTGTCACAAAGATTATAATCTCTGTCTCTTATCTGTTACCTTTTAAAATACTAGTTTTTCTTGGCTAAGATTAGCTTTTAACACAATGTTCTTCATCCAGCTTTCTTCCTGAGCAGGCCAAATAGAATCTCCCCAAAGCTTCTATGTGAACAGCAGCTGGCAAATAATCTTTTTCTGTGTGATTTCTTCCTGAAAATTGAAGGACGGGAAAAAACTGCACACGAATGTAAATGTGTATGTTTGTTAGAACCAGGCCTAAGACATCCGATTTTTTTCAAAACTGCAGTGTGGTTCGCTTGTTTGCATGGCACAACTTAGTTTTTCAACATCACCATTTGCAAGTGTTTATTCCTGGGAAGCAGAAGCATGGGAAATTAAAGAACTTAGATATTTCTGGATTTGTAGCTTTTAGGACAGCAAATACCATGTTTTCACGAACAAGAAATCAAAGACTGCAATCTGGAATTACCTGCCAGTGTGATACACCGTTAGTTTGGGTTTCTTTGGCTATAAGCCTTTAGTCAGCACAGCTGTGTTTGATGTACTCTGGTTTTTGATTCTTCTGAAACCCTTTGAATAACTTGGGAAGGCAAACCAGAAGGAAGGCAGGGTTTATATATATATATATATAAAGGCAAACCCTAGCTTTATCAGCCCCTTAGAAACTGAGCTAAAATATGTTTTCTCAAAAAAAGCAATTTCCTTTAGCCAATAAATCTTCAGACTTTTTTTCCTTGCTCTTTCAGCTTACGACTTTATCTAAAGGGGTTTCAAAAGTGCAGTTCTCCAGGCCATCTCTTGTCTCTTATGCCATTTTGTCCTTCAGAGAAGAAAATAGAATCTTGGTTATCCACAGGTTGGATTGGTGATTTTAAAGCTCCAAAGAATCTTTGTTATTTTGTAGTTCTTTTCTTATCAACAGATCATGAGTGATTTCATCATTTAACATACTCTTTTCTCTTATTTGTATCCAGTGTGAAAACACCAAAAATTACAGGTTTTCCTGGCAAATGGATTTTGGAGGAGACAAAAGGCAAAGTTTGTCTGGATTTTTAGAAGTCTTCAAATCAAGCTTATAACAAGGAAGCACACAATTCATGGATATTTTCTCTAATCAATCTTTACCTTTTGAAGTTTAAAATAAAGTCAACAAAATATGATATTCCTTTGACTTGATTTAGAAGTCTGAATATAAAGACACAACTAGAGCTAAAAAGTTTGTATACAATCACTCATTAACACATATTCACTCTTATACTGAATCCTCTTATGGAATAGTGTTTTTATAAAAGCTGTACCTGTCAACCAAAAATTGGGAAGGAACTACGAATTCACCAATGTGCCTACAAAAATTCACTCCTGCTCTCAAAGTATTTTCCCACTGTGAAACCCACTACAGAAAGTGGCTGTGAGACTCTTCTTTAAAGCCAGATCCTCTTTTTCTGCCTTCCTCTCTCAAAACAACCATGACTCAGAAGTGAAAGCCAAGACTTTCAGTGTCAAGGCTCTTCAAAAATAAAATAATCAATGTCTTATATTCAAAATTCTTGAAGCATTGTGCAGTACATTGTTGTGTCCTAAGTTCCAGTGATCCTATTCCCACTTTGCATCCTGACAAATGCATTCATCTCCCATAAATACACCTGTAAGTCCTTTTTGGGCAAGCAGTCTAGATACTTACAGTTTAAAAAGGTGTTGAAAACAAGCTACACACCTGAGAAGTCACAATCTTCTGTGCTGAAGCAAAGGGCTTGCAGAAATTGGTACCAGGCACGAACATTATCTGGGTGCAAATGCATCCCTTATAGTTAAAAGCAACAACTAAGCAAACGTGGTGTTACACAGAGCATGTCCAAGGGGAAGAAGTATGTAAGCATACCAGTACCTTTTGAATGCCTGCGGTCGACTCCACGACGTTGTTCTCTGAGCCATTACTTCTGTTAATCATCCTCCACATTTGGGAATACATACTGTCCCTCTCAAAAGGATTCATCCCTTTCACTCGGACGTGCTCATAGACTGCGGAGTCCAAGACAGTGCCATAAGGAATATCCGTCTGCCTTGAGAGATCCTGGAGAGACCTTAATGGTTGGTGAAGAAAAAAGACACAGGACACTTGAAGCCATATTTTCAAGAGAAAGGAGCTGCAGGCAAGCAAAGGGCAACACATAGGAAGATAGCTGTCAAGACACCTTTTGTTGTTTTTGGTTTTTTTTTCTTTTCTTTTTTTTCTTAAAAGGTAAAGTGAGACTGAAAATTTGTTTTTATTATTTAAGACACAAAGAGGAATATGGAGGGAAAGGAAGGGGTGGAAAAAGTGCAAACGGATGAAAAGAGAAAAAGCTCCTTTAGGCAGGGCAAAGGAGAGAAAGGGAGCATGCAGTCCCTCCAGCCATACCCAGGAAGCTCAGAAGAAGGTGGGTAGCAGCCTACAAGAGCACAATGCAAACACACACTCTGCTGCTGGGCAGCTGGAGTGTTAGCACTAGAACTCACCAAATCTAGCCCAAAGCATGAGGGCTGAGTACCTCTATGTGCTACTGGGTTACACGGTGAAGGTCAGTTTAGTGGTGGTATTCCTGCACTGAATGGTGCATCCTTTACATACGTCACATCCTATATTATTGTCAGCAGTAAGATTTCTGTGGCAGTTTCATGTTTCACACTTTCTGTAATTCAGTCTAATAAATTTGTTCTACTTCACATGTTTTACCCTTCTTTACAAACACGAAAAATACAGTTTAGAAGTCTCTAAAGCATCCCAACTGCAATTTTTTTTTCAACCCTGCTTTGGACTGAAATAAAGTATATTAGAACCCTTTAAAGCTCCCTTACCTCTTGACCTTTATTTTCCTGTTCTGTAGAACTGTCGTCCTGTACCTTTGATTCTTTAATGGCATTCATTACAGTTTCAAAATAACTACTGCATATGTCTCCTGCCTAAAACCCATTACAGCTTTCCCAACACAAATTAACTGTGTATAAACTGCACAAATCTAGGAGATGACAGATGACACATAAGGACAAATCAAGGCACTGAATGCTGTCTTAAAGAAAGCAATAGTGAATTGTAAAACCTCATTGCAGACACAGAAAGTGCAAAAACAAATGTAGGAAACATCAGATTCCAAACTGTGTTTCTGAAACATGTAAATATGGAGGCTAGTGAAAATGGCCTTACAGGTGGGGACAAAGAGGAATTCTTAGGTGTTCTTGGGATGGCACTGAAGAAAACAATAATTAAATCCCAAAAGATAGGTATGCCTCTGAACAAACAGAAAGGAGAAAAAGGAGAAATCAATCAAGCTTAATGACAAGGGTTTAGAGGTTAGCTAAATAAAGAAATCCTTTGAAATTCAGATATATGGGCTTAGAAAAACACTGAACAAGAGCTAAATTCTAATCAGATAATGTATCATAATTATAAGAAAGGGACAAATTTAATTTTGAAGAGTAAATAACTAATAGTATTAAAACTCCCAAAATCCTCTCCTCTTTCTCCAACAAGGTCCCTCTTCAACAGGCAGCCTGCAAAAAATCACTACACATATGGAATCATTAAAAATGAAATGCCAGATGTAAAATTTCCTAAAATCAAGTGTATTGGTGTTCTGCTAGAGAACCAAGACATGCCTTTTTCCTGGTGAAAAATATGAGACCGTAAGGCATCAGGATAATAAATACAATGGTTACTTTCTAGTTGAAAAGTAAAAAATGAATTATCAAGTCCAGATAAATGCCTATGAGTTCTGAAATACTAAATATAAAATGGCTGAACTGTTAGTAAAAATGGGAAACCTTGCTACAGCTGTGAGTGAAACCAGTAAATATTTCAAAAGTGTCAGTCAAGGGAATTGTGAAAGTAAACTACTTATGTGATATATTTAAATTTAATAAATATACTGAAATAAGAATTGATACAATTTTAAAGATCAGTCCTGAAGTTTAGACAAAGCCACCAGGTAGGTTTCTCCAGGGAGAGCAATTCAATCATCTATTACACTTTGAAATTACTAAAAAATCCCAGGAATTTCAAACAGACCTTCATCTCATCAAACAATATACAGATGGTGGAAGTATGGACAGTCTTCAAAGGAGGAATTTAGAAACACATCCTGGCAACTCTGGATAGTATAAGAAATACTCAGCCAGAGTGGATGCTCTTGAGGGATTTCACGGGTAACAAGAACAGCTTTTGCAGAACTAAAAGCCTGAACAAGAAAAGTGTGAATCTGTTGATGGGAACAGCAGACACAGCTAAAGCTGAGGTGCTCTGTGCCTGCATTGCCTCACTGTTTTGACTTTAGCAAGGTCTCTGTGACTCGAAGCAGGGTTCAAGGAGGCAACAGACAACGAGCAGGAGGTAGTCACGTAAATCCCAACCAGACAAGGCAGGGATTGAATGAGATCAGTAGACCCACAGAAGCCCACGGGACCTGACAGGCTGCAGCAAAGTATGCTGAGAGAGCTGGCCAATGTCCTTGCAGGGCCACCTGCTTTAATTTTTGAAGGTGAAGGAGATCCCTGGCCATTAGAGAAGGAAAATGTTCAGATTATATTAAAAAAGATAAAAGAAATGATCCCCATGCAGTGAGTCCTCTCAGGCTGTATTTTGGAGCACATGAAGGAGAAGCAACTGACTGGTCTACATGGATTTACCAAATAAGTAATTCCCAACTGATTTGGTTGCCTTCTACAGTAAAACTACATTGTGGAAAAAACTAGAGAAATAGATATAGTTTACCTTAACTTTAGCTGGGCATTCAGTATGTCTCCCACAATATTCTTGTATCTAAATTAGGCCACTGGTATGGCTGTGTGGGAAACCAGATGGATAAATTCCTGACTGGACAGCCATGCTCACAGGGTAGCTCACCTAGAGGCTGCTAACAGGTACCACAGAGGTCTAACCTGGGACATGTCTTTATCAATAACCTGGAGGAGATAAGCAAGGACCCTCTTGTCAAATTTGCAGATGGCATGACATTGAGGGACCAGCTGGCTGCTCAAGAACAGGCTGCTGCAGGACCTAGAAAAGCTATAGGAATGGGCTGTGAAATTCAGCAAGGACAAATGCAAAGTCCTGCATCTGGGGATAAATAACTCCCTGCAACAAGGCAGGCTGGGGCACAGCTCTGCAGAAAGGCACCCCTGTAGGCAGTGGTGGGCCTTGGTGAGAGCTTCTTTCTATTTTACCATTAGGCAAAGTGTTGTTTAGAAGTAGGTGTATTACTGTTGTGTTGACTGTCTACTTGTCAAAAGCATCACTGATGAAAGGCACTAGATAAATACAACATGCCATATTCATCCATCCTGTGTTACTGCTGCTGCTGCCAATACACTCCTCTATCTCGCAGTGCTCAGCAGTACAATGAACTGTCATAGGATGCACATTGTAATGTCCTGTGATTGTTGTGTTGTCATACTAGAAAAGCACACAGAAAGTATTTACTGAGTCTCCAATGTCTAGTGACAACACCTAGCAAAACTGCAATCATTACTTTACAAGGCTCTGTATAGCCATATAATTTCAGTGTAACAAGCAACAAAGAATTTTTTTGATATTTTATTGCTAAGCAGTATATAATTGATATGTGTAGCTGCTGCCACAAATCAGTATGGTTACAAACAGCACAAAAGAAAATCAGCTTCTCTGTATATCTTATGGCTGTAAAATCAACTTTTCTATTTTCAGAAAGGCAAAGCAGCACAAGACATGAGCTGTCAGTCTTGAAGTCTACTAAAGTCAGGTATGAGAAACATATTGCAAGCAGGCTGAGAAGCAAGCAAAAGTGCTATCACACAAAAAGGCACCACCAGCAGGGAAATAACAAGGAGAAGAATTATGTCATGCCTTCAGGAAGGCATGTTCGAGTTGCCAAGTCTGGCATTAGCAGTCTGCAGTTCCTCACTGTTAGATGTGCTATCCTAAAACACAGGATGCCTCTCAGCTGCCCTACTCTGCATCTTCTCACAGTTGCAGGTGATGCTCCATGCTGAGAAAATGATGGCAGGAGGACAAAAACAAGACAAGTATACGGATGTGCTAAACACTGTTGTCGGCAGTAAACCCCAAGTTTTGGTTCACCTGACCAAACGCTGAGGAGAAAGAAGTTTTCTGAACCTTTGAGATGTATATGTGTATTCTGCTTCATAAGCAAGCTGCAAAACCAGTAAAAATCTATCATATCAGTGGCTCCCTCCCCTCACACAAACATGTAAAATGGGATCATAACATATATGACCTCCTTCAGAAGCTGTGTTTTTTATAACCTGCAACTCTGCAGACTACTGGTCTGACATTCAGAACCTAGAAGCTATGGTACAGCAAAACAAAGAGAAATGAAAAACGGACAGAACTAATAGAATTATTAAACCATTGAAGTTCCTTTGCAGAAGAAAGAACTTTTATAACTACTTTGCCTCCAGCCTGGTTTATAGGTTACACATTGTTTGGTGCACCTCTATTCCTGGATTAAACAATTCATTCTCTTTTCAGACAAATACGTTTAGTGGATACATAAATTCTCAGCCTCACTATGTCACCCAGTCTCACCACACATCAGATCTCAAAACAAGCAAAAAGAATTTGTCAAACTGATTAATTCCTACAGCATATCCTTTGATGCCCAAATTCTGATACTATTACCCACGCTGGAATTTAATTTTGTAATAGTTCTCAGATGAGCTACCTGCACAGCAAAGCATACATCTAGCATGAGTAAGTGAATTATAATCCCACATTTTAAAACTTCTATCTCCTTGAATTTCTAGTTTTGAATCAATGAGGTGGCAGACAGTGATCTCTGTGGTGACCAGTGATAGAATCTCTGGGAATGGCCTGAAGTTGTGTTAGGGGAGGTTTAAGTTGGACACTAGCAAAAGGTTCTTCACCCAGAGGGTGGCTGGGCACTGGAACAGGCTCCCCAGGGCAGTGGTCACAGCACCAAGCCAGACAGAGTTCAAAGAGTGTTTTGATAATGCTCTCAGGCACAAAGTGTGACTCTCGGGGATGGTCCTGTGCAAGGCTAAGGGTTGGACTTGATGATCCTTGTGGGTCCCTTCCAACTCAGCATATTCTGTGATTCTGTGAATGATGAAAATTGTTTAAAAAATATAAAAAAGCAGATACAGTTGAAAAAATAGTTATAAAATAAGGTCACATTAACTGAGTTTGTATAAAGACAAATCTTGCTTCTAGGGAAGTGACCATGCAGTCAGGTCATAGCTCAGCTTATTTTCGGCTATCATGCAGCATTGTGGAGAAAAATGTTATGTGTTGTCTTTATCACAAGTTTTTTTTCTCATTGCAATTACTGGGATAATATCAGTATTATCCCAATATCAATATTATCCCAAATTACCTATGCTAATAGGGTTATTCTGAGGATGAATTGAGTCATTTGAGGAAGAATTTTAACAGATACATGTATTTGCCAGCATTTGTTCATCTTCTTTAGTATTCTGCACCTTAATTAGACAGCAGTTGTCAGGTCACTTTCATTTTATGGCTTAGTAAAAATTAATTACTTTGTCATTAAAAAAAATTACCTATGCTTCTGGCTAGAAGAAAAACAGTAGGATTTGGATATGTTTGTTTCTCCAAAGCATACCCTCTTCTATAAATTCAAATCCTAAACTGACAACTGGTAACACGTTCATGTATGTCAGCCAAAAGTCTTTAAAAAGTATACAGAAAATGTTGAAATGCAAAAAGTCATCTCCATGAAGAAATAACCAAATTTCTTTTTAGGTGATTAAACACCACTGAGGTCAGATACTTGAGTATCAAAATATCTTTGTAGATCTGGGTTATAGATCAATCTAGGCTACCTCTGTTAGAGTTCACTGTTTCATAGAGCTGTCTCTAAGAAGTAATCACAAAATTTTAGGCAATAAATACCTGATGCCATGTCTTACACTGAAGTCTTTATTTATGACTAATTCAGATAAAGTTTTCCAGTTTGTTTTCTTTGTTGTTGTTTTGTTTTGTTTGGTTGTTTTGTTTGTTGGTTGGGTTTTTTTCCCTAGAATAGTGTGTATTAATTCATGTGTAGATGTAGGCTTAGAAACAGGGCACATTAATCCAAGAGATTTACCTGCTGGCAGGGACAGCTGAAGCAGAAAGTAGTAATACTGATTGCTAGCCAGTTTGAAGATCTGGGTGAACCATGTTAAAGTAAAGATTAAAGAACATTCTGGTTTTCAGCATCAGAAAGTATCTAATTACTGCATTCTTGTGTAACCTCCTTGCAAAAATCCTACAGTCAGTTGCACTGAGCTATTTAAAGCCTTGGGGACATCTTAGCTTCAGGGGAATCATGGTTTAGCAAAATATTGTGAAAAGAATGACTAGTCAAGAAAGACATGCTTTACCTCTATGCCTCCATTATTCAGAGGCAGCGGTCTCACCTATCAAATAAGACATATTAGGTATAACATGGAGAGAATAATGTGAACTTATTTTACAGAAGACTCAACACAAAGACTCTCTATAAAATGTACAACCTAAAGTTTTAAGCTTCCACACTTTTAGAAGTGGATTAAACTTGAAACTGCCTAACACTGGCCATTCATATGACAAATCCTTTGACTTCTCTGTCCATCCTACTCCTCCAACCTTCGTGCAAAATGTCAGTGCCCATGAGAAGGTAGCGACACTCTCCTCTAACCCAGAAAAAAACAATGCAGTAGTTTCAGTAAAATCAATCTCTGCCAATGGACTCTAATTCTGTCCTAAAGGAATCATAAACCGCCATAATGTCAATATTGGCTCACTGATGAAAAGTGCAGCATCAGTACCTATGAGACATAGCTCAGGACCTCCAAATTTATTTGGCATTTACCAAGAAAAGCCCCTCTTAATTACTATTAATTCATGTTGCATTTGAGGCAGTGATTTTAAGATTTAAGGGACACAGAAATTATGCGTTGTTTTGCTGCCACAATGTTTTGGCATTTGAAATGGTGACTGTCTTGATTTAAATGTCATTTGCAATGTGGGTCAAGTGTGGAAAAAAAAAAAAAAGATGCAACCAGGAACTACATTATAACCTAAGTGCCTCTACGCTTGATATTGTGTGTTGGCAGAAAATGAAAAGCTGAGCTCCCAAAGGTATTAAGAGTAGCTGTTTGTCTGGAAAAGAAGATTAACGTCCACTCTTTCTTCTTCTAGTTCCTCTAAATTAATTTAAAAACTGTAACAATTTGATTCAAATTGAACACTGAAGCAGAGCACGAATGCCTCAAGTGAGATTATACAGCAAAGATCTACTTCAAGACTCTCTAGGGAAAGGGAACATTTAACTAGTCCTCCCTAGTGCACTGACTAACAAAATTTTGCATGCTTTGCGTCTCAAAAATAGAGTTCTGGATACCATGAGGCACCAACAGAAGAGTGGCCCAGCCTTCATACCAGACAAGAAAGGGAAGCTGCAAGAGTTCTGAGCACAAACTGGCTTCATATCCAAAAGCTGAAATGCAGTAAAAACGGAAATGAAATGTGCTGTGGACTGCTTGAATCCTCCTATCTTTTGTAAAAGATATCACAAGGACCATACCTTCAACAACACACTGTAATATCTGATGCTAGCTGGAAATCTGAAATGAAAACCTATTAACTGCTTGTTATATTTGAGCAAACCTACTGACTTCAATTTCTTTCATTTTTCTGACTTCTCTGAAGCTGGCTGGATAGTACTACAACCAGAATCTGGATTACTCTCTCTATATACTTATACTCATTTCCATTCTGGCCTTCAAGGCTCCCCAAGGTACAATTTGAACTGGTTTAAAAAAAAAAAAGAGCATCAGCTTTTTTCTTTATTGCTTATTCATGTTTTCCACTTTGCAGTAATTCAGCATGGTAAACAAACAGCCTCTTTCTTATGTGCTGGTCTAAGTTCCAATTTTGGCAGTTTTGTAAACTAAAGTTTTACACTCCCACCGTAGTTAGGATAACTTCATTCCCTAATGGATACTTAACACATCTAATTACTCTATTTTTGAGCTGAAAGCACTGTTGAAAAATGTCCCCGTTCTTTCATTTCAGAAGCTTTCCAGCTGCAACATTTTCTACTGAATAAAACATTTTCAGTGACTTTGCCCATAAATAATACAGCACAAAGACCAATGTAGTCCCAACTGTACAAAATAACCTCAGACTTCCACTGGGGGTTTTCTAGTGACATCATAATAAACTACAAGAAAAAGCTGAAGACGTATTAAATTACGGTTTGGGCATATTTCATTCTTTTTTTAGACATGATAAGAAAACACAGATATTTTTCACAGTAATTTGAACATTTTTTTGGACTACTTCAAAACTAGAAGGGACATGATTTCAAAGCAGGATGCAGTGGCATCTTTCGTTCTTGTAAGGACAAACTGAATGACTGAATATATCACTATTATTTATTTTGCATGTAAAAATTCCCATGTTGCTTCTTCACAGTCCTTAGTCAAATTTAAAGCTTTTTAAACTTAAAAATAAATAAATCAACTTCCTTTAAAGCCTCACACTCAATGTTGACAAACATTGACCCAGAATGTAATTTTACTCCCCTATAAATTGTGAAGTGATTGTAATTGAGACTACACAGTCAAACAGTTCAGTTGTGTCAAAATAGCCCTGCAGTATTCCATGATCTCAAAGTCTGCTATTCAGAACACAAAAGAAGGCCGTAAGTAGATTTAACTGGTAATACAACGATATCGGGAATAATTTGCTCACGTGATTTTAATTTGTTTTACATGTCTCTGTCTTTGAGCATTTAGTCCTCTCATAGATGAAAGTGTTGGGGTTATCTCAGAAAAGAAGGATAACCAAAAAACCATAGAAAATTTCCAGCTGGGAATGAATAAGGACTGATAAACCCTGAGCAATTTGGGCCAAGGGACACCCAAGAAACAGGGAGAAAGGGTTCATGAAGTGCAAGAGGATGCTCCTAAATGGGGAGAGTCAGACAGTTAGGGGCTGCTTCTGCTCCTGGGTCTGAACTTCGTCTTCCAAAAGCAAATGAAACTTGTCTGCTATTGCAGATGTTTACTTGCCTATGTGCTGTGAAAGCCTGGAGCGGTTTTAGTATATAGAAAATCCTCACCTGGAGGAAAAGTGCCTTAGTGCAAGCATGGTGACTGGCTGGCACGCTGCTATAAATTCACAGGAGGCCAAGGCTCCCCCTACCCAGTCTGTGACAGTTGCCCACTGTCTCAAGGGGAATTTCAGAGAGATTTGGAAAGAGGTGAATTAAACACAGAAAGACCTTAGGTGATGATACACAGAAGTCAAGGACTTGAATCAAGAACTGAGAAAACTAGATTTTCCCTAAGGTCAGCACTGGACCTGACTTGGAAGATCAGGTTTTTACCTTTCTGAAGCAAGAAATAGAGCAGAATGTGCCTCTCTTCTTTACATTTTTGCAAAGAAGGATATATGGAAAAGCCTAACTTTGTCACTCCAACATACTTTCATGAACTTGTTGCCTCAAGATTAAAAACCTGCTATGAAAAAATGGCCGGCTGCCCCTTAGAGTGTTTGGCTAGCTAGTGCTTCACTGTATTTTCTAGTCTCTGCTTTGACCCAAGAGTGAGCATTTGAAGGTGGAGAAGGTCACTGGCACAGTGGGAATGAGGATAACTCAGCATGCAGCTTGCTGGAGGAGAAGATACTGGAGTACAAAAGGTAGGAGACCTAAAAATGTTCTTGTGGTATGGAGAGATGGTCTGCAAGAAAGGACTGGAAGGTGCGACAGAAGGAGAGTTCACTATAAAAGGGACAAGAGAAGACAAGGACACTCATGATATGGAGGTATCAAGCAAAAGAACCAATAGATAGAAAAAGAACAATGTGATCTGCTTCTGTGGCGTTGGAAATAGAGTAGGGGTTTTGCTGAAGCCGGAGGAATTGCATGGGTAAAGCGGAGAAGAGGGAGGAGGGGATGACTTTGGCAGTTGGGATTTGGTGTGCATTTAACCTATCTTTTGCGCCTTTTTGAAGGTGGGGATCTTGGGCAGGTAGGCAGATCAGGCCAGGCTGTGAGCTTCCTAATACTAGCCAGTAGGAACAGAAGCAGGGACCCCCTGGCCAGGACAGGGTATAAAAACCTCTGGTTATTGCTGGCCTGTGTCTGTCTCCTAGGCCAGGAGGACACACCAATTCAGCTGAATTTGTTAAATAAAAACTTTAGTTTTGCTTTGATGACTTTGTCCCCTTCTGAATTTTATTGGTAAGTGTGGGCATTTCTCACAGTGGTAAGAGAGCAGAAGGAGCAAAGCTGACTAGTGAGTGAGTTTTTTATTGTTTGTTACTGCTCTGCTAACACACCTTTGCCTTGGCTATAGTAGGTGAATTCAGCTTTGAGCTCCCCATACACTGAAGCAGCACTGGGTTTTTCCTGATCAAAGTGTCAGGACACAAGTATTGTGGGATACATCTGAGTGGAAAGCATAGCTGGGAAACATAGCAACAATTTATACTTTCCTATTTCATATACTGATACACTGGTTATCTCAAACTCAATTGCTTCTCTCAAAATATGTACGTGTGCATACATACATATGTATGTGTGCCACAAGGAAAAGTATATGCTAGAGGCTAAGAATTCTGATCCTTAAAACAAAGTGTCTCCAGGGCAACTGACAGTCTGTGGTATATTGTTATTTTTCCAGCTTCCAAACTACTTCTTAGGATGATAAAATTTTATTCCTTCTACCACATTTAAATAGAAAATTCATACCCCTCTACATGTATATTTATGTTTGCCCTCCTTTGCCACAAATCATTCTTTATCAACTTACTGGATGGAGTTCTCAATGCGTGTGATGGTGAGGAAAGCTGCTAGGTTTGCTGTGTAGGAGGAGATGACAATCAAAGCAAAAAGCCACCAAGCTCCCATCATCAGTCGGGTTGCCAGGGTTGTGTATGGAACCTCTCCTCCTGCAGGGAAGAAGGAAAAGTGAGAGTTTTCATTTGGCAGATGGAAACCCAGATCCTCATTGTCCATGCACTGCTCAGGAGAACTAGACCCCAAGGTCAACAGGGTAAAGCAGTTTACTAAAGCCTTGTGCTTTAGTAAACTGAGCAGGACTTGGGGCTACACTTTCTATCCAACAAAAAGTACTGAAGGAAGCCCACAGTGTCAGTTGTCATTTCTGTATTTAATCTCTTCTTCTATTGTGCCTTTAATTGCAATTCATCTGCCAGTGCTGTCCAGTAATGAAAATAGACTTAAGGATCTCAGAACAAAACCAGCAAAAGTAAATTCTTACAATGTTCTTTCCTTAGAGATCTTATCTACAAACCTTAATTAAGTTTTTCTTTCATTCTGGGGAACATAAAGTTAAAAAAGCCCATCAAAACACAATTACTTTTCACAGTTCTGTAGGCAGGCAGATGCTCGTGAGAACCATATGTATGCGTACAACTTGCTGCAAGTGAACTTGGACATGTAGGGAAAAAACCTCACATACATTGAAGAATAAAGCAAAAATTGTTCTGCATTCCCATACATGATTTCCTTTAAAATCCAACTGTCATGTAAACAACAATAGCAGCAATTAAGCCTACCAGGATGAGCTGCACACCACCAATTGTGTGGCCAGAGCCCAGTTAGGCATGCCATGAAAAGCCGCATTTTTTATTCAAATAGCTGCCCTAAAGTGCACTAGTCTGGAGTAATTGCAAGAGCTCTTTTGGTTAAAAACATATGAATCACAGATTCTTTCGATGTAGGAAAATTATTTTTGTTAAAAATTCCCCCTTTTGTCTGCAGCGTTAAGCTTTGTCACAGTTACAAGTAATTAGGGGAGACAGTGAATGCAACAAACGCCCACAGTCAACTGCTCAAGATGTTCACCCTTTTCCTCTCCCTCTACACTCAGCAATTTGAAAAGCTGACATTATTTTTGAGGTAGCTTTCCCAGATGCAAAGTTTTATGATGGTACAATACCTAGGATTTGCAAAAGCAGTTTGTTGCCTATTCAATCATCTGTGAGAAGTTTGTTTTTTACTGATGTAAACCTCCTTCATGTTTCCCCAGCAAGTAGGTTTAAAGGGAATATAAATTACAATTATTCCCATTCCAAGAACAAATAATTTTCAGTTATATACAGAAACTAGATATTTAATCAGTGTTGTATATGAAGGATTATCCTACTGTTTTTTTGAGTTTGCCTTACCTATACAAAGCAATGGGAACTCTGCATCACCATACAAATTTGAAGCTTTATTCCTGCATCTGTGATGTGGAGTCGCACCGTATGTGAAATAATAACTGAGTCCACTCATTTATATTTCTGGTATACAAGCACTGAAATTCCTCACCTTTTGGAATTCCAGCATCAAGAGACAAAATCTATGTTAGACCTGTGCAGTTGGAAATTAGTTTTCTTTTATTTCCAAGATGCCATGTAATTGTCTGAAATAAGAATCTACTGTTCTGATTGGGAGATATTATTTCAATACAAGGATTACTGAAGATGAACACTAACTTCAACATCTGAAGATTTGGTTTTCTCTGCTGCATAAATTTTAAATGATTTTTAATAGAGTATTTCTACTTTACAACAGGTTTTGCCATGTCTTTGGAATATGTAATTTTAAAATGATTTTTTAATAGAATGGAAAGAGCAGACAGTTTTATTAATTTATCAGAAAAGGCTGATTGTCTTTTTAATTTCAGGCATCAATCCCTGCAGATAATTTTCATATTGAATTGAAGTGGGTATCGTGATTGAGAAGAAGCCAGTGATCTCCTGGACATCCTTGCATTTTCATTTTTCAGCTAATGAGTAAAACTCCAAGTTCTCTCACATTTTTTAATTGAAATTAAATGTCAGAAAGGAGAGGACTGTTGAAACAGACACACCTGCCTTCTGGTTTTCAAGTGAGGATGCTGTGCAATACGTGAACATGAAAGACATTATAGATCCCTCAGCTACAGCATTCCCTATTGTTCATACAGTGCAGCTTTCCCATACCTCAGTAAAGTTGTCCCCACTATTCACTCTTACTGTTTTCCTTTTTTCCCCCATTTTAAAAATAGACTTTAAAAACCATGAGTGCTGATCAGCCCAAGTGCTTTTATCTCATTCAAGTGTTTGTGAAGTCTTGCTCCTAATTCACAGTCGTACCTTGCATATCAGCAGTCAATAAAGGAAGCTTGAGGACAAAGCTTGTATCTGAGTACCTGTACAATAAACACATATCAAAATAATTCAGCACTCTTCTAAAAATCCTTGCACTGAGGCTTCTAAAACCACCATTTCTAAAGTTGGGCTGACACTACAACTGCCTAAGTGCATGACTTTTAAGTAGTACAGGCAGGGTACTCCTCCTTTCCCAGTGGAAGAACGAAAGAAACAAAAATCAAAAGAGATCTTTTACTGCCATCGTATCATTTCTTTGGCATCTATTAGGAGACTTAATGTGATACAGTCTTTTTCCATTGTACTGTTTCCTAAAACACTTCCTGCACTTTGACAGTTCACCTTAAGAAATCTCTTCCCTCTCCCCAGTTTTGTATCTGGAGATAAAACTTTCCAAAGTTTTCTTGCAGTGCAAATTTACATGTTTTCTCAGTGCGGAATTTGCGCAGGAGAGCAACAATCACTCATTTTTCATGAACATTACTGATAAAGACCTACAGACCTAACAGACACTATTCTTCACTGTAAATTAGTATGCAAAAGAGACATGCACACAAACACGAGCATTGCTTTCCAATATCTAGTATGACTTTCGGGTGCATCAACATCTTTATGGATGATAACATATTCCAGTTACAAGGGGCTATGCACAGGACACAGAGTGCAAAGGTGAAGGGAGCCAGAAAAATGGAACAAATGTTTGCCTGCTATTGTCTTTTGTATCATACCATCAATATTTAATAACACCTGATGGCAAAGGGGACGACCTGATGCCATGTAAACACATACTGATGACCAGAGTAAAATCTGTTCTAGGATACCTCATTTCTATAGCAAAATCCATCAAAGGGAGTCATCATCCTGGCTGTTGTTGCACTAAAAACACTACTGTTATAGGATGTTAAGCAACACTTAGAAGTACTGAGCTCCTCTCATGAAACAAATAGAAATCAAAGAAGACACTCAGCAGTCCTGGAGTTGCTTTGTCATCTTGACAGATGGATCTCAAATGAATGCAGAGGCTATATTATTCTTTATCTTGGCCTTTCCAATACACTGGCAGAAGGGCTTAATGCAGCAGAAAATGCCACTACCTGTCTATCACCTATGCTGTGGCTAGAGTTCCTACTATAATTCATCTGACACA
This sequence comes from Campylorhamphus procurvoides, assembly GCA_013396655.1. Classification (NCBI taxonomy): domain Eukaryota; kingdom Metazoa; phylum Chordata; class Aves; order Passeriformes; family Dendrocolaptidae; genus Campylorhamphus; species Campylorhamphus procurvoides. The sequence continues at coordinate 600,274 of WBMV01006571.1, read as the reverse complement.
TCATGTGGGCTAAAATCCCTAAAAAAATCTAATCTGCCTTGAAAATCTTCAGATTGCATGTGCAGGTAGGAAAAGATATTTTCCAGAGTAAACTGAACGAGAAAAATCAATCTTATTGGGAGGTTTCTGAAGCTGAATTATCGTAGAAGTCACAGTGAAGGAAATTACTTTTAGTCCTCCCACTCTCATCTAATGCAGCTCTCCTTCATCAATCCTAGACCATTTTAATATTGGCGTACTTTAGATGGCAGGCTTAGAGTGCAACTTATCTTATGAATTTTTCTTTATTCCCATTTCTTTCCAAGTGCTTCAAGCTAAATAGAAGCCAAGAAAAAAGAATGCATTGTCTTGACAATGCAAGCAATATAATGCATAATTATGGAAGACCTAAATATCAGGAAAAACCCACCTTAGGAGATAAAATGTGAACATATACAACTCCCATACAGATTTTTTTAATATTTAAAAAATTATTCTCCCTCATTAACAGGCAGTTTAAAGGTTTCTTCAAGTCAAAAATCACAAGAGAGGATTACAGGCAAGAAGGAGGAATGAAGTCATGGGACAAATGGGCAAAACAGTGAAATTGAGGATTACATCCTGGTGAGATCTTGGTATTTTATAATTCTGGATTAAAAATGAAGAATTCAAAATGCACAGGCTCTTTCTCCAAATATCTTTTTCTCAGGGATTTGTCAATTGCTTGCTTGAAGAAAAACTGCATTCAACTGCATAGTTCAGAACTATGAAAGTGTTTCAGAGGAAAATGAAAAAAAATTCTCAATTGTGGACAAAAATAAAAGGTGCAATGTTTCTTGAACTATTTTTAGCTGCAGTTGGTGATTAAAAGGGTTCAAGCCTGGTGGCAGCCATCTTGCTGAAAAGTGATGCAATTTTTGTTACTAGACAATCCAGGCAGTAAATGTGCAAGATAAAGTGTCTCTCTCCAATTTAATATCAACTTAACACCTTCACTGTGACTGCACAATACTTATAAATAAAATTGATTTTCTTAACATCTCAAAAATGGGCCTTTTTTACTATTAGTAAAGCAAATAGCATGGCAGCATAAAGCCCACAATGTTGAGAATACTGAGAATTGATTACTGAGAAATGAGCCTTTTGAAGATTAATTATCAAAAAGTACTTTATAAACAACCACGGACACAGAGGAAAGCCATAAACCTCCATTATTCTATGTCCTGGATTCCATATTTGAACTAAATGATGTTTCAGGGGGGAGTTGAGAGCTGGATTGGGAGTCTGCTTCAGCTATTCCATATGTGAAGAGAGAGGCTTGGATGAGGAGGCTCTACCCCTCTACAGGAGGGACACTACAAAAAGCATGGCTTCTATTTGTGATACCCACAACTGCCAGGGAAATACCAGGGACTAGGTTTTTATTATAGGTAAAACTCAATTTGTCACCAATACTTACCATCAAGACTACCGTACCATTCTCACTGTAAGAATGTATCTCAGTTATGAATAACTTTGTCAAATTTCAATCTTCTAATAATGCAATAGTGTCTGCAAAAGGTCTGCAGTGAGCTGAATCTCTGTGTAAGGAGTTTTCCAGATACTTTAGAGAACCGTGAAAAATATATTAATTGTGGCTGTTTTGTTGAGCAACTGTAACAATATCAAACTTGAAAGCAAAAATCTTGATCGTGCTGGGAAAAGGAAGGTGAAGAAATAATAGGGTGGGTTATCTGGGGACAGAGTTTGATTTTGCTTTTTCTTAAAAAAAAGTAAAAATTCTGTCCACATTCAGTGAATTATTGGCCTTTGGTAAAAAACACAAGGGATTGGGACTTGGCTGCAATTTAGCCTTCAGCTTGTTAGAACAGTCACATCAATTATGCTGTGCATCTGCAATTTCCATAAACAAAGAAGTGTAGACTTCTGTAGCAAATAGTTTAGATCAATGTACGTCTTCTGTTTTCTTTGTGAAAGGGACATTAATAGAGAATGGGTGTAAGGAAAGTAGTTTGTATTAACAGAGGCAAATACATTTTATATTTCCACTATTTTTTGACATGAGAAACAAAACCTAACGTTTGACTGAGCTCTGTTATCTTTACAAAACTCTACAAAGCAGAGCTCTGCAAAGGCAGAATCTTTCAGGGTATTAGCTATTGCTATTGTTCCCTTAAAAACTGCCTTAATAATATAAAATCTCTCCTGTTTTCAACTGGAAATTTTCAATATGGTATAGGACAAAAATAATACTTTCCAGTCAATGACACCTAGATCTATTTCTACCAGCTGTGAAATAAATACAGCTTGGAAGTTGTCAGAAAATCTCTCACCATGAATTTTTCTTCCTTTCTTTTCATTTTTTCACCCATACTTTTCCATTCTTCCTTGACCTATGCAGAGTGTAATCATTTCCATAACATTTAAAGCTGGCAAGTCATAACCTGAGTTTGTTACATTACATTTTGTGCTGAAGTTAACACCCATTGACCACAGCAGGCACGACATATTATTCTACAGGAGAATACAACCCCTTGAATTGGTAATGCCTTCCAAATAAGCTTGTATATCAGTGGCTGAATTCCCTGTCCTTGCAAATATTGGCAGATTGCAGGAGAGCGAGACTGGGGAAGGAACTGATCATGAGGCAGGGCTGGCAGCCAGACTCTGTAAGATCTGCACAAGTTCGAGAGCCAGGTATTGCTTTTATTCACCCCACAACCTGTTCCTTCTGTAGCGTTTTTATTAAGATGTAGTGGGGTTTGTTTGTTTGTTTTTCTTTTAAATTATATATTAAAAGGGACATTACGATATTTTATTTCACACATGAAACATTTTTTCAGGTCTTAACTTCCTAAAGAGAGAGAACTGCATGTAGGTATTATTATTATACTATGACGATATTCCAAATATATTAGGAATTGTTTTTTGGATTCACTGCAAGTAGTAGGATTGGAAGGGAAGTAATTTTTTTTTTTTACTAAAGTGATTGTGAAAGTTTCCATCAAATACCAAAGTTCAAGCAATTTCTTTTTAAACTAAAATAGTAAAAGTCATGTGCAGTGGGGATTTTCATTGTCAAGATATTCTCACATATGAGTTTGCTAAAAATAAATGTGAAGGAAATGAGACACAAACCCCATTTCTAAATGGTTATTGGAAACATATCAAAATGGTGAAATATTTAGAAATGTTCATATTTGCTTCTATTTACAATAAAAATAATTTAGTGAGGCCATTGTAAATTCATGGAAATGTAGGTATTCATTAATTTTAAAATATTAAATATTAGATAAACTTTTGATGTCTATCTTCCTAGCATAGAGGACATTTTCATATTCCTACTCCAACAGCATCATACCTCTTCTGAGTTAGCTGGCCTATTCTTTTCACTGAACATATGTCAAATACTGTGCTTAAGGGACAAACCAAATATATCCTATTTCTGTCTGTATGGAAAATCTCTCTCATGCCCTCTCTTACCATTTTCCAGTATTATTCTCTATGTTCATGTACTGTGCATTATAAAGCATTTTTCTCTATGCCACTGGTGTATTTAACCATGGGCATGCTTTGGATTCCTTTTCCCCTGTTATTTCTACAGTCTTCCTCTGTCTTTTCTGGATGATTTTGAGAAGGACTGTTTTTTCACAAAAACTGTGAGAAATGCTAATGTTTTGTATAAATATGTAACTTCAATACCAGACTTTTTAAATGGTGATATCTTTTGGAACTGGTAAGTGTCTGTTAAAAATTTAAGTCTCTCAAGTTGTTACATCCATATTTTAAGACAGAAGAAAAACTTGAATTGAAGGTTCAGTTTGGTCTTTAAGTATACATTAGATTTTTTGTCAGCTTTCTAAAATCAGCCCAATGCTCCAAGACTCTAATCAACAAACAGACATCCTGGAAGATCCACAGCAAGCTCTCTTCAATTTTTTTTTTTTTTTAATTTTTTGAATTTTCTTATTTGAAAATGTCTGATGCTAGTAGCTGCCACGGAAATATTTAATTTGCTTTTCATAAATACAGAAGAGAAATAGTTATTACCTTTCTGGCATAACTATTTTGAATAGTATCACCTTCACCTAATGCACCAATATCATTAAGGTTTCTTTAGCTCCTATTTTCAAAGCCTTCCTTCCTGTTGTTCTCAGCTTTGACTCACCTCTGTGTACATTTGCTCCCCATGTCATTTTTTCCTGGTTTGTAGCATCTAATACTTTGCTGCAACGTTCCTTTATCTTTCAATATGCTCTCTATGTGCATTCCAGACTCTCCAGCTCTTCAGATTGAATGCCCCTATTATACCTCACATTTTCCATGACACATTACAGATACGCACTATGAGAGTCAATCATCCTTTACTCCACTGTGATTTGGTGGTCTGCAACAGACATTGATTCCCATCTCATTTTGAGCTCCTGCCATTAGCACACAGACACAGAAAAAAGTCAAGATCAGTTCTTTCCAAGCCCTCAGCCTCTGAATATCTAAAGCCATTTTGATATAGTGGCATTCTTACCCTTTTCCCCACCTTGTCCATTTGGCTTTCAGTATTTCAAGGGGTCATATATTCCAATTAGATTTCAGAAATGCCTTGAAGACCAAATCTATATTTATATGAGTTCAGCTGTTCTTGTTTATTATTCAGATTTCTCATGCTGATCTATAGGTAATTAAAGAATGTGTCCACTTTGTCATTTGGTGCCCTGATTAATATTCTTTGCCCCTTAACGTCTTACTTCTGAACTAAACAATCACTCACTCACTCACTCCCATTTGTTGCTGTTAGTGTAATGATCCCCTGCCTTATCTCATTACATTTGCTCCCTGGAAGATTGTTTCATTTCAGCTGGGTGGGAAGCACTGCCCTGATTGCACTCCCAGAAGGGAGGCAATGATGCACAAAAGAAAGCTCTCCTCATTTATTTCTCCCCTTTATGTGACAGGGAGAAAATCTGAGACTATCATTCCTCTCCTTCAGGCTTATTTCAATTTACTTCTAGTTATCTGAAATCTGTGAAGGAGTTTGAGAAGCTGCATCTTATACATGCTTAAAGATCCTTATCAACAATTCTGGAAGCCACCTAACCTGAGGGTAGATGCACAGCCTTACATAGGCAGATGTAGGCTTCTCCCAACCTCCTACCAAAAAGGCCAGACGTGAGCCAGCTCCAATCTGAAAGAGAGATTACCATGCTACCTTGTCACTCTCTGTTACTGCTGGCCAGTAATCACCTCCAAGCTATATTTCATATCTTGTGAATATGAATTTTCCGTCTGAAAATCCTCCATTTGCTACTGCTGTGTATCTGTTTGGATGTGCCCCTAGCATTTGACTCACATACTAAGGCTCATTGCTCAGCTCTGTTTTCTCATTAATAGAAAGAGATGCTTTCCCATGCTGAGATTTCAAATGCTGGGACTAATCAAGGACCAGTGGTAAAGTCAGTAAGACCTCATCAAGTTTTGGCCAACGTACCCATCTCTTAAATCTGGTCAGAGGTCCTCCACACGCAACTCGATGGACGAAATGACTACTCACAAACTACTTTGATTCACAAACACTGATATTCTTTGAAACTCTCCTCTCTGAAACTAGAACATGCTCTGGCATCAAGGCAAGGGCTAATAGTGCTACCCGGTGCAAAGCATTTCAGCCTACTACAGCACTGGCTCACCACTGGTAAGGAACCTACAGCGTTTGTAAGTTTGAGTCTCTTCTACACCTATTGTCAAATTATTTTTCTATCAGTCTTCAAATACCCAGCCTGCCTAACCTTCTGTCTCTACTGCAACAGCTCCATTCTAGTGGCAGAGGACTAATCATTTGGCCACCAGGCTCCCTTGTAATATTCTGCCAAGGTACAGCAGGAACTGTCAGATATCCTTGAGTAAAATTTTGTTTGAAAATTAATCTATCTGCAGAAGTCTGACAGGCACACCATTTCACCACATGCTTCCAATGACTTGTTTATGCACAGCTCCCCTTTTCTCCCTGGGTCTCATTTATATACAACAGTAGTAAAGAGGCACTACAGAGATGAAAAATAAATTGTGACAGTAACACTCCTAAGGGCAAACTAAGGAGGGCATCCAGACAATATACCTTTAGGTAAATGGGAGTTGACTATAAAGGTCAGCTTTAACTCTGTCTTAAGCCTCAGGTACTGAACATGCTCTTTCTATAATGTTCACCATTTCCACTAAGCTGTAACTACACCGTGCAGGGTTCAGCCTCAGAATAATCTAGATAGAACTGCACTCTGTCTGCTACTAGTTTTTAAAGCTGCTGTGTTTTTGCAGCTGTAAAACTATTCCATAAACCAAAGTCCTCTTTCTCCTAAACATAATGATAAGGTTTGCAGAGAAAAAAAAAAACAGAGAAAATTTGCTTTATGGGAAATGCAATAGCAAGTAAAAACTAAAAATCTAATGGACTTTCTTTAAGGCTATTTTAAGCAGAAATTCAAGCCTCTATTAAAAGGGAGAACAGTACAATGATGAAAATTTTAACTTAGTTTTTCTATTCAGAAATTTTTAGATAAAACCCAAACATTTAAATATATACTGAAAATATAAAAAAGGGTCTAATAACCACATTCCAGTAGAAAGGGATCTAATGTGATAATGGAAAGTCTGAACTCTTTTCAGCTGAGCTGAGATTCCAATTTTCTGCATCACTAGCAATGATAACGTTACACAAACAGTGTTCAATCATTAAATTAATTCCCATTAAATCAATGTCCTTAAAGGCCAAATAGTCCTTTGATAATTACCTGATTAAAGTGATGTTAGCATAATGTATTAGTTATAGTATATTTATAATTCCCTTCACAACAATAAATCGTTTCTTTTCACCCATCTTGATGAAATGGGGATAATAATGCAAGAGTTGGGAAAGGAGGCATTTCATAGTGCCATGTAACAAATGGATATGGTCCAGCTTCTTCTGGTATCTGTGATACTTCAATAACATACATTATCAGATCATCATTTCTATTTAGTATTTATAGTATGACTCTTCAAAGCTTTAAGAATTAATTCCTGGCTTTAAGGCCTAGACTAACAAGCTTAATGACTTATTCCTGATATTAGTAATTCTGCCGTGGTCAAATTCTGTTTAGCAAAATATGCTTACAATTGAAAACCAAGGTTCATAACAGATAAAAGAAAAATTTACAAATAATACTGTGAAGTAATTAATGCCAATACACTGTAGTGACTTGTGCAACATAATTAGAGAGAGTAGATGAATAGTCTTCAAAGTGCTTCTGAAAGTCTGGAAAATGTATCATAAAGTATATATTTTTTTTCTTCCACTGTCATTACAAAAGAGAAGTAATGACTGCAGCTAAAGTTTAAAAATGGAGGCATTTGCTTGTATTTACTGAAGTCACTGGGAGCTCTTAGATGAAGAATTACTAGACTTACACTACACATATCCAGATGCTGAAATAACATACAAGTCTTGATATTTGAAAGTGCATCTTTTGATATCTGTAACTATGACCACATTAGAACTGTGAGGCTTGCTGTCCACCTCTAATGAATCCTTTGGCCAAAACATATTGTATTAATGCTGTCGAAATGCATTGGTTTATTAGAAGACTTAGCAGGGTTTCAAATTTAATTTTGGAGTTACCAAACATGGTACTATTACATTACGTAATCATAAATAATTGTGCAATAAGCCTAGCAATTTTATCAACAGCTCTTTGCTAAAAAGAAAAAATAAATAAATCCTGTGACCAGATAATCTTTTGTTGCCACTTTTACAACACAGGACAGTAATTTTGCATGATATAGTTATTCACACACACACACACGGAGACAAACACAGACTGGAGCTCAACGTGCTTGTGCAAGAAACACAAGGAGCTTCTGGGGATCCTCTCCTGCAGTGCTGTGATGTGTGATTTTAAGACTGCACTTGACTACATGCCCGTATAAAGGCGCAATTTGCAGCCACTGTGAATGCATCAAAGTGATATATGCTTGCTATTATTTTACAGGATATTGGCACTGGATCTTAACAAATAACGTTGCACACTGGCAACGTTTAGATTAGATTTCAAGGGATGCTGAGACCCAATCTCTCGATTGCTGATGGCTGAATTCAAATGCTCTGAAACCTCAAACAAGGAACCACAATTATCCTCTCTGGTACATATTCCTAAGTGGCTAGGAAGCTCACTGTCACATACAGTTTGCATAGTGGTACCCTTTCCATAGACTACTGACAGTGTTATAGATAGTACCTTCAGTGACAAAAAGAGAACTGTGCACAGTGGACTGCAAACAGACCATCTGTACATAAAATTAACATTAAGCTCAACAATGTCGTTAATGAGGTATTAAAGGGTGGCTTTAGCTAAGAGGCTGTCAGGGAGGACATTATGAATAGGAGGGAGAGAGTCCCCTTTGGCTGAAATTGAGCAACTATGAAGAAGCAAAACAAAACAATTCAGTGAGACCATAAGGACAAACAGTTATTCTAGTAAAGCCTTAACGCCTTTTGACAGGTATTTTTCCCCATAATCTATTTACCTCTACATAACTCTGTGATTCAAGAGTTCGGGGTTGAAGGGAATATAAAAAATAAAATTAAAAAAATCAAATATTAAAAAATAGATTTTTGCTTGGACTTTTAAAGAATTATGAGGTTTTCTATAAATCTGTTTTTGTAAGATTTCCAAGCATCCATCACAGAGTGACACCTGATTACTTCAGAGGCAAATGAATCACAGGTATCTTGGATACATTAGTTCAGTTTTCATGTCAATAACTCTAATTATCCTTTAATTTTCAGAGTGCTTCTCTGCAGTGAACTCCTAACCTTATAGGATTCAATCATCACTAGTACAGGAGCTCTAATTATGTTCCCAAATAACACATTTTAAAATTTAGACTAAAATTCCACTTCAAGTACACTCTGTAATGTTGGCATCAAAGTGATCTGTAAAAGTCAGATGACCTAAAGTGGCATTATGACAGTGAATAGAGGACAGAATGAAACCCTCATCCTTTTAAGTTTCACAGACAATATGGATATAATGTAATTTATTGATGAAAATCACTAATACAAATAGTCATGTTTGAAAGTTGAATAACCTGTTTTTTTACTGCAAATCAGCCATCTCCCTGCTTAAGATCACAACTCAGATATTTTAGAAATGAAAAGCAACTTCAAAGGTAACTTTACAGGCTAGTGAGAATTTTCCTCTTTGGAGATATAGAAATAAATGAAGCTATTGTAAGAATGAAAAACATACTTTTAGCTAAAAATGTTCTATTAGCAAATATATCTGGGCATGAACAACGAACACCACACTCAATAGATTTATTATCACTGTTCCTTAACAGCCTGTTTGCAGAATACTTTATTTCCCCATCAATGTTGCCTTTACTCTGTCCTAGTGTGGGGAATGAAGACTCTTCAGACAAAACCACACGTGTTCCTTCATCTCACTTTTTGTCTGGTAGGTGAGGTAACACATTTTTCACCCAACCCCATCTAACTTCAAAAAGACCAAAAAGGTAAAGTACTACTTTAGGATCTCTCCCTCCACTATTCACAGTGGAAGAATAAAAATTAAGTAGCAGGAGGTTCCTACACTAGGATGCTGCTATAATGAAGGTAGCCCCCTTAATTTGCATGCTGGGAAGCTAACTAAATAAAAAAACCCAGCCAAACAAAAAACCCTAAATAAAAACCCCCAATAGCTTACATTTAGCTCTCATTTTCCCATACTTGCTGAGACTGGTCCTGCATCTCAACAATCAGGGAAATGAACAGATTAGTTAAAAAATAAATAATTTGGTAGAATTGTTTGCTTTTGATATTAATTTTGGTTTACTGCTTTTATAGAAAACTTACAAGAGGTCTGAAGAAAAACCCCGCAGCTGCTGAAGAAGGGAGGGAGACTTTCCTGTCAGCAGCTTGAAGATCTTGCTACTCCCGTCTTTGGAGCTTTCAGGCAATTTTCCTGGCACCTACCCACTAGTTGGTGTTATGAACAAGATCCATAGGGGTGCACACAGCTATGCAACAGCTGTTGCAGGGGAGGGACTCCCCACACAGCAGAAAAGCAACAGAAAACCACCATGGCCTCCATGGGTTCCCTTCTAAACCCATGCTCATCTGGTGCCTTGGATGTCCTCAGCTGAAAAAGGCTGATCATTTAGTGGATGAAAGTGCTGTCACCGAAGCAGAAGGGTGTATTTTTAAGAAAGCTAGAACTCATTACTCACTTCCTCCCTACCTTACACAGTTGCAGTTGCCAATTGAAGCGTAAGCTTCTGTGCAGGAAAATCAAATAGCAGGACAAGTAAGGCTTGCCCCTTCAGCTTCTAAACTTCTTTGAAGATAAAAATGGGGGTTACAATCCTCCTCCGTGCAAGGAACACTCTATTCCTGACTAAATTGTTCTTCCATGTTTCCTCAATTAAATATATATTGCACACAGGTGAACACTGAAAAGTCAAAATTGATTACTTAATCTGAATCTAATTTATCCATTCTTTACCAAACTATATAACAAATAGAGAAACTGTCCTGAGTTAAATATTCACTGTAGGATGCTTTTGAAAGAACACAGAATGATGGACAGATGCCACAGACATCTGATTCTACTTTCCTTTTGCCTCATTTGCTCTTGATCAACATTTATATTACAGCCAGACAGACATTATGTTCTCACAGTCAATTTATCAGGCTTGGAGCTAGTCCTAGGGGAATTCAGGTGTTTTTTGGGCTTTCACAGTGCCATTCATTCTCCACTTCCTCAGAGAAGTTTTGTCAGACACATCTCTAAATATACTGCCTCATGTACCTGGTACTATTACTCAAGCAACCAGGAGCAGAGAAGATATAGAAATGCATTATTTTAGATGTCTCTGAGAACTGCCTGACTCTTAACTTCAAATTAGGGAAAAATCCAAGCATATCCCCTACTGATATCACATTACTGCAAACAAATGCCCACACTACTGAACATCTTATTTGGAGCATGGCTATTCCCTAGAATTACATTTTCAAAAAGAGATAATCAAGTAAACCTCTGAAAGTACATGGAGCTACATCCAAAGTTTACAAATGTGTACTGTATACATGGCAATAACTCTCAGTACATGCTGTCAGCTCCAGTAATCACTTGTATTTTCCACACATATTTGAGACATAGGACACAACAGCCAAAATTAACTCATTTTTTGATGCTGTCAAGAGGACTGACCAAAGCACTGAGACACAAAGAAAAGGAGGATGGGTATCACAGGGCTGCAGTACCCCTTTCAGAGAGATGACTTTATGAAGGTACATATACTTACTAATATGTGAGCCTAGATTTACTATATAACATGAGAATTTGGGGGTTTCATATTTAAAGGTGGAGTTATAATGTCACAAATATACCTGCTGGTGTATATGGTTTGCTTCCTAACAGGTTTGGTATCTGACTTTCATTTTCCCAGCAGAGTGCCGTGCATTTTAGGCTCAGCAAGTCTGTGCCCCTTGCTACAGGAATATGTCAAGGCTGGCATTAGTTTGAAAAGCAATTAAAATTGTTAATTAATGAGACTGGCATTTAAGTTTTGCTTTAGATCAGAAGATATAAAACATGTTTTTATGAAGCAAGATGGGCAATATTTCCATTTTACAACTGACAACTGATATCTAAGATATTAAATAAAGTTTCTACGGTCAACCAGCAAATCAGGTGCAGAATCCAAATTAGGAACTAGGCCTTAGTCCTAAAGCCTTTATACTGAATCTTTTTATTTTCTGAAACTTTAAATAAATAAATAAATAAATAAAAAACCCTAAGAGAAATAAGGTTTCACCACTAAATAACACATGTGAAGATACGCTTAATTTCTAACACTGTTTTTAAAAAAAATCTTTTACATTTTTTCTCTGAATATTAAATACACAGAGATTGCTGCACAGTTAATTAAGAGAAAATTTTGCTACAAAAATTGTTACAGCATAATGGTTTCCTGCTGATAGGGATATGCCGAGAGTGAGATAAGCAAGATGGAGTAATTTATTAAGCAACAGCAGATTCCAGGCAGTGCGTTTCAGGAGGATTATATCACACCTTGGGTGGTAGTACAAGGAACAAGACTGAGAATTTTGAGCAGCTTTAACCAATCAAGAAGTATTATAATGACTGAGAATTGCGAAGGCTTGGAACCTGTTTTATTACTCTTATGAAGTGCGATTTACACAAAGCAAACAGTAAGATTTGATCATTTACTGGGCATTATGAACGTAATTGACCATTACAGACCCCACTGATGACCAATCAAAATCTCCAGGTGCGACCAGCATTTGAAACAAACCAAAACATAAGGGGATACAAAAAATGGCCCACCAGCGATGCCTTCGTATCATCCATTTCATAACTTTCCTAGGTTAAGCAAACGTACTAAGATATCTGAAGACAATAATACTTTTAAGGGCACTATTTCAAGCACACATTATCCCATGGTAAAATTCCATTTATAAAATTATAATGGACGTTTGTTTTATTGCAATCGCAGAGAAGTGATTAAATCTTGAATTATTCAGCCATTTAAAAGATATTTCCCATTATAGCAAAAAAAAAAAAATCACTCTGGTTCTCTTTCATACAGACATTTCCAAGTGAAACAGAGCTTTGCATCTTTACCTGCAAATCTAAAACCCTTCCAGTCCAGTTCAGACATACCTCCTCCTCCAGACAATAATTCGAAGCAAAATGAGCAGAGCAGGATAAGCAACAGACTAAGCCTTTTATCGTGTTTTTAATATTAAATATAAAACATTGCAATTTTCTATAACTTCATTAGTTTGTCTATATTGAGTTGCATTCTATTAAAATAAGCATACTGCTGTATTTTGAAGCAAAATTCGAGAGACTCCTCTGAAAATAAAATCCTCCAGGACATTCCTTTGCAAGTTCTCGGTAAAAATCATGCAGCATTTCACCTGTCTCCAAAACGGATCTATTATACAGAAAGAGTTGGGAATAGCTCTAAATCCTGAGATTCTGTTCCTTAAATCATTGATTTTCTACAGTAATGGTGAGCGCAGAGAGCTCCCTAGAGTATTTCACAACATGAGCCCCTAATAGGAAGCTAACAGAAAACCTTCAGGAGATTAAACCAGGTTCTCAGCAAGTATAAATTGTCATTTTGCCATTGCAGTGAGTTGATCCAGTTAATATTGATGAAGATTTTAGTAAAGTTTTTAGAAATGCCAAGTTTCTTCTCTGAGACTGTTCTTTGGTCCCTGTTCATATGGCAGGTTCCCAACATTGGCAAGTTCTAGTAAGGGCAAAATTTGAGGGAATAGCAAGAGTATCACAGCTGAAGAGAAGGGAAAATGTGGTTGTATAGAGTAGCACAAAAGTTAGAGCAAAGACTACATATCATAATTCATATATCCCTCAGACCCACTGAGGTAGGAAGGGACCTCTGAAAATTATCTTGTCCAAACGCGCCCTGCCCAAGCAAGGCCACCTAGAGCTGGCTGCTTAGGACCGTGTACAGATAGCTTTTGAGTCACTCCAAGGATGGAAATTCCACAAGCTCCCTACACAACCTGTGACAGTGTCAGCTGGGCCTGCAGCACGCACCAGTGCATGGGGTTGTTCCTCCCCAGAGGCAGGACTCTGTGCTTCTCCTTATTCAGCTTTGTTGAATATATACTAACAGAAGCCTGTGAAGGAGCCAGATCAATGGGGAAGAGCAGGAGAAGCAGGACCACTGGAGTTAATGAGTGATATCCAAGAAGAATGTACAGCAATGTACCCATGATCTGCAGTGTGAGACAAGCAGAGAACAAAACGTGTGAGGAAAGGCTTGGGAAGCCAAGGGGAAATAGGAAGGGAGAGATACAGGAAGCTCACTTGAAAATGAAACTGTAAGAACATTTTCTGTCCAACTGACAGAAGGCAATTTTCAAAAGAAGCAAAATACAGAGCTTTAGTCACTTAGTTTTCTAGGATGAGCAAGTGGAAAAGAATAAATTCAGAAGCCGTGACACTGAGTTTCAACACAACTGCAATCCTCCACAGTCTGAATCTCCAAATTTGCTTCATCTTTAGATATAAATAGACAGCTCTGAGATAACAGATATTATCTGAACTGCTCATGCCTGAATGAGTACTTCAGAGTCAGAAGCACTTGTTTTTAATATAATCCACAGCGGCATGGCCAAGATTGCCTAACAGTCTCTGCCTTCTTAGTGGTCACAGTACATTGCAGATTCCATGGGTATATTGGGTAATAAGCCAAAGAGCCAAGGCATTACAATGCACTGGCCACGGAATTTCTTTTTTCTTCTTTTTTTCTTTTTTTCTTTGTTTTTTTTTTTATATGAAGGGCTGGAGTACAGGATAAAAACCCAAACCACTTTGTAGTTTATACACTTTTATATTACTTGAACTTCCCCAATTACATTGCAGCTTTATCCTCAAAATTGTCTCTATTCAAAAAAATCATGTGTCTTACAAAAATAATGTATATTATTTTGACTGGTCTCTGTAATAAATACATATTAAATAAAAAGGGTAACTTAAAATATACCTCTATATTACCAGAGTGTCAAATTGGTACCTAGATCATTCATTGAAACATAGGCCGAAAAAATGAAAGCCAAATTCAAGACCTAAGTTTAAGTGACAGAAGTAGCAGTGACATTGTTTCAGTCTACCTTTAAGGAAGCAATTAAAAATACTTAAATTTCACAACTGAGTATGACAGTAATCCTAGACCTGCCTTGAAAATCATTGGATTGATCTGTGTTGACTTTTGTCTACAGACAATGATGTAGTAATTTTCTCCAGTGTTTCAAAAATTGCAAAAGGTTAAAACTTGTTAAAAATTGGGAAAGGTTAAATCTTCTTAATAGAATTTGAACAGGACATCAGGGTAAAGGCTGAACAAAAATAAAAAGGGACACAGTGAACTAAAGCTATTTGGTAAAATGTGCAGTTTTTAACTATTTCAGAAGAAATGAGCAAAATAAGTCCTTTTTCTTTCAATCATAATAGTTTATGGCTTTCCTTAAAGAATTACTTGTATTGTTGAACCAGAGGCCTCTTTGTCTTCAGAGCCACGGCAGGTCTGGAGTGCTTGCAAATATTTCCTCTAGCTAGAGGAAGGAAAGAGAAGACAACGCCTGAAAGCACTTCCTAGCTCCAAACACAGAATCCAGAAGTATCAAAGCACTAGCAATCCTTGGTTCATGCTGCTTTGTTTCTGTCAGCACAGGATATAAAAGCATCTTTGGCAGTATGTTTTGATAACAGAAATGAGTACCTTGTCATGCTTTAAATCAGCAGCTGAAAGACTTCTTAAGTGAATGTGACAGTATTTGAAATGTCCCATGCTGCTGCACTTAAGATATGCCAATCACAATTAATAGCAACAGATTTGCTATTCCAAAACAAATAAAACCTGCAGAGTTTTTCTGCTGAATGAAGATCTGATGAGTGAAAACAGAGGCAAAATTACCACAATAGCCAGTTACCCTGTCAATGAAAATTACTTTCATTTGCCTGTATTCACAAGGGCTAGTAAACAATAATGCTTCAGCTAATATAGTTTTTGTTATATTCAAATTGAATGTGAAATACAGGCAGACATTATAAATGGATCTCTTACTCTTTTGCACTGAATTTCTAAGTTCTTCTGAGCCTTTATATTTAAATCAATCTGTATGTTTCATATATTTTGATATCAATTGATCACTAAATGTGTAAATTTTTCCCTCTAGAAAATTAAGGATAGTACTGCCTGTTGTTTGAAGGAGAGATGTATCTATAGCTTTCCCTCACTCAGTAAGTCAAGTGAATGTTCTATATTATTCTAGTGGATTCTATGAACTTGTGTTGAAAATCCACTTGGTATGATCTCTCTCTCTCTCTGTAAATAATTATTCTCACCTTCCAGGTTCTGTGAGTTTCTTTGTTGAAGTCCCACAACAGTTTTGGTGCTGTCAGATACCATGTACCATCAGCAGGTTTTAATAATACTGAGTTGCACCTCATGTCCCTCTTACTATATGGAGTGAATGCAGATCTCCTTAAATAAATTCCTTTTATTTCTTTTTTTCCTCCCCCTATTGAATTCTGCTTTCTTTTTGTCACTTGGTCCCACTTCTTTTCATCTAACTTTTCCATCAACTTCAGGCTGAATTCAGGGCTTCCCTCTAAGCACTCCTTAAACAGTAATTTTCATTGACTGGTCAAAACCCAATACATGTAAGCATGTATTGAAGGGCTCCCTTGTGGGCTGCTACTCTGGAACTACGACTTAGGCAACTTCAGGATACCAAGCAACACAGGCTAACTTGGATAAACAGAAGACAAACAATTCAGATAAGAATTATCCAGATTGAAGTGTGTGATTAAACTAGCTTTGCCTCCTTTAAACCTTTGCTGGGCAGTTTCCTATAAAGCTTTTAGGGACTAATGTTGGGAGTACAGCGGGGATGCTAAGGCTAATAAACCTATGTAAAATGACTCGCATTCATGCAGTAAAGAAACTAATTCACAAGTTCTAACCTAACAGGAAGACAGATGTAATGAGTCTTGTTCTGTAACGGACCAACTGTTCTCTCACAGTTGAATTCCCTAAACAGTTACACTGGGAATATTCTGGACAGAAGGAAAACTTTATAAACCCACCCACATACATTCAAAAAACTTCCATAGCTTTCAATTGCCTCTGAAGTTTTGGCTATGTTAAAAAAACCCATAAATCACAACAAGCAAGAAACAATCTCTTTAGCTTTGCTCATCTGGCCATAACATTTCAATGCAAATGATAATTTTAAAAGCTATGTCTCTCTGTTTATGTGTTCAAAACTATGCCTCTTGTGGAAAGCCTCAGCTTCAGCTTTTCTTCTCTTTTTTTTGGATAGTGACATTAACTCAGCTTTTTTCCCTTTTAGGAGTTTCATACTTGATTTTCATGGCTATCTTTAGCTTTTATGTATGGCACCTGATTGTTTCTAACAGAGAGTAATGTAATTCTAAATTACACGTTGCCAGTGATGATATCTTTACTATTCCATCCAAATTCATTTTAAAAACCAAAAATAATCTGGGAGTTTGGAAGCTGCAGTGGCCATGGCTCTTTGTAGAGCAGATGCTCTGTGCAATTAGAAATAGGTGCACCTGCAGTGCCAGTAGTGACTGACGAACAATTATATGCATAAGCCAGAAGGTATTTGTTCTGTTTTGTTGTCAAGTGTTATTAGCTAAACCTTCTTTACTCTTATATTAAGCTGTGTTTTCTTATTCCAGTTTGCATTACAACATAACTTGTAGACCAGCATTCTAAGCGGTATATACCCAGCCAAGATCTGCAGTCCCTGATGTCTTTAGGATGCATAGTTAAAACTCTGCCAGAAGTAGATCGTGAAGGACTTGGGAATATAAGCAGAATTGGGGACCAGCCTGGGCCACACCACATGCTAGAAGGGATTGAGAAAGCAGTCAGGAAGGCCAGAGAAGCTTGAGTCTAAACATTATATAAGAAAATTGAAACAAATCAGAAGAGGGAGGAAAGAACATGAGGTACAATAAGACCATTTAGCAATGTTGACTAGTCTAGTTCAAAATCCTAATCCCATCATTTTTTCTCTGTGTAAGAACACAGTACTCATTAACGATGAATAATTCTCCAGCAAACGATGAGAAACACTTTCCTTTTTTACCCAAAGGAAAATCATCTTTCTCTAATGACACAACAAATCACAACAAGCTAGCATGTAGTACTCCAAACTTCTCATGCTTCCCATACTGGGCAGCCAAATATCTAGGAAACAGAAAGCTTTCCAGTGCTCCCAGTTCCTCGTGGGCTGCGAGAGGAACATCCTATAGCAATGGGGAGGATATATAGGTTTTCTCTGGAAGGCAGAGTCTCCAGACTCTGTCTCTTACCTTGTTGCACAAAGGATCCATACACAAACCACATGGAGTTGTAGAGAGTTGTAGATGTCATGGATCCCATCTGAAGGCGTGGGGGGTTGAGCCAGTTCAAGAGGTAGACTAGTAGCCCTACCAAGAGCACAGTGCCAGCAATGCATGCCCACAGGGACAGGTCAAACGGTGCCAAGCAGGCAAACATGTCCACTGTCTTCTCTGCCTTTCGAAGCAGCACACCCACTGAGTAGTCCATGTAACGCGTCGTGAAGTCCACCACATTTTCCCTGTCGGGGGTGATGGTTAGGGCAGAGATCCCTATATCAGCTCTCTGAGAAGAGGGAGAGAGAACAACATGCATAAGTAGGAGCTACAGAACATATCTTTGTTCCTCTTGTAATTTTTAGCAACTAAACTTGCAGGGAAGTAAGTGTCAAGGTCAGTGTCTTCAGCATCACATACACGAGCACACAAACATGAGAGACTTGAACAGAGTGGATATACCATGTGTCTTAGTTTCTGCAAGCCAACCTTACCTGGTGGTCTCTGGCACATCAGCTCTCCACGTTGTTATTTTCCAAGAAATCAGGATACTATAAAAACAGGTAATATCTGAAAGAAGTCTACTTTTGGTCATTTTTCTCACCCTGGCTTACTAAAGCTGTCACTGCCATTGTTGCAAAGGGCAGATTTTGTGAATAGCAGACCCAATCAGAGGAAATTAGTTGCCTGATAGAGCCACACTGAATCCAATATTTTGATGATCTGATGATCGTGACAAAGAGCTGCTACACTGGGAGCACTTGAAATTCTGTAAAACATCAATTTTGTCTCCAAAGTCTAAAGTTCAGAAGAGCAGACACTGTATGCAGTTCCTTTACTATTTATTCCTCTGTATCCTCCTGATAAGAAACTTCTCCAGCAATGCTAACCTGTCCCGCAGCTACTTTGGACTTGCTTTGTGCCATTTCTATTTTTTTTTTTGTAAGTTCTGATGAAAAGAGGATGAATAACATTCCTTGATCTAATAGCTGTATTTCAGAGAATGCATTAGATCTCCAGAGACACCAGGCATAACTACAGCAGGTGCCACTTTACTTTTCACAGGTACAATTAGAACTGCAGTGAAAACAAGAAAGGTTATTTAAAGCAGACAGTTCAGTACCATTTTTAAAAACCCAAATACTGAGCAATAAGACCGTGAATTCTAGATATTTTATTATGAAAAAGAGTACTTATAATATTTAAACGGCTACTACCTTCATTTAATCCCTTTTTGTTCTGCCAAAAGCAGTATGTGGTCCTTTGGAAGGGGGTGAGGAGAGCCCAAAGGCTTGAAAGTACTGAGTCATATTTTATTAACTCTCTTGAATTTCTTTGTTCTTGCCCAAAGAAGGCAGAGCTCAATTTCCTTAGAACTGTGATGTGAAATATTGAGTGGCAAGGTATGGCAGCTAAAACTGATTAGAAAAATGTGTAAATCAACTGGGCTGTTTTAATATGATGTGCAAAACACCCTGCAGCCCATACTAAAAACATACTTCTAATCAGAGCCCACTTAAGACTTCAGTTTAAATGATGTTAATTTAAGTTTATATTGATTGTTCATTGGATTGAGAAAGTGGCAGAAGATAGCTGGAGGCCTGATGATTTGGACAAAAAAGTGTTTGAAAACATTGATTTGCTTAAAAGCTATGAATTAGAGCTTCAGCTTTAATTTGTGTGTTAGATTCTCTAGCATCGTAAGTGAAGCTGTGTTGATGAGCACAGCTCTCGGCATGGCTTCATGAATTTATTTCATGTACCTTCCTAACAAATTTTTGTGAGCGATGATTTAACTGTCCTTTGCCCATGGGCAGCAGCAAACTCAGTCAGTAGTCAGAATTGTCCATGGAAACATTCAGGTTATCTGAGTCTCTCTATCCTCTCATGAGACAACTTGTGCTCAACGAGTGACTCCAGTGATTCACAGGATCTGCTAGCAGTCAAGTCCTAGTGAGCAAAATGCAAAGCAGTCAGCATACGCAGTGTTTTCCTCAACTGTGACTATAAATATATTTTAAAAATAATTTACACATTTAAAAGTCCCATAATTGTCAAACAGGAAATTATGACTGTATTTAATGAATAGCATTGGTTTGGTTTTTTTCCTGAATGTATATCAAAAAGCAAAATAGGAATTCAGGGTTAAAGGAGGACACATGGAAACAAAGAGTCCTAGACTTAGCCTCTGCTCCCTTAGTTTAGCTGGGGTATCAATTAGTAGCATGTTGCTAAAATACTTTCCTACTGCACTAGATCATTGTGAGTTGCTACTTAAAGTTGCACTGTTGTAAGAGGCTTAAAGATTCTCCGCTGAAAAGCAATACACACAAGTAAAGATACTTTTACCAAGTAATAGTTTACTGTATGACTAACAGAATTTTTTTCTGCTTTCCCCCACCTTTTATAGTGAAAAATAATTTTTTTCCCTATGAAATACACTGAAGAGCATTGCGTGGAAAAAAAAAAAAACAGACCACAAGGTATTTACAGAAATATGACTTCTAATTTGCATCTCTGGAAAGCAGTCTCTACATTTCCCAGCATTATGGTTCCACTCCAGTTACCAGCCAACTATGACAGTGGAACAATATTGTCCTAATGGAAATGTTGCATTGCCTTTGCAGCAACAATCGAGATATAATTATGTCTTGTTACTTTATATGCTACATATACAACTAAGGCCTTCGAGGTGACCTGATTGCAGCCTCCCAGTACCTGATGGGAGCCTACAAGAAAGATGGAGAGAGGATTTTTCACAGGAGTGTGTAGCAACAGGACATGGAGGAATGGCTTCAAACTGAAAAAGAGTACGGTTCCATTAGATATTAAAAATGTTGTGAGGGTGGCAATGCACTGGAATACGTTGCCTAGAGAAGATGCCCCATCCCTGGAAGGCCAGGTTAGACTAGGGTCTGAGAAACCTGATCTAGTAATGAGGTATCCCTGTGCACAGCAGGGTGGTTGGAACTAGATGATCTTTAAGCCATTCTATGATTTTATATGTCTTTACTTCTTGAGATGTAGTAAAGTAAAAAACGGAAAGGAGAGTTAAGTCCTGACTGCTTAGTACTCCTGTGTTCTGTTGTTAAAAAGGAAAGAAAAAAAAAAAGGCTACACTGAAATATGACAACTCATATTCTTAACTTACTAGATTGGATCATAAACACCAGTTTACCACAAAACTATATGCTCAGCACAAAAGTAAGCTTAAGCTTTCCTTGATATTTGATTTACTGATGATAAGCATTCTTGATTACACACAGATTCTGTCAGCTTGTTTCAAAATTGCAAGCTGCAAAAAATTAAATATTTGTCATTAACATGTCAGATTGGATCAGAGAAGACATCAGTTTGAAGAAGTAAAGGTTCACTTATTGCTTCTGAGATAGAAAGGCAAATGCATGCAATTATGTCAATATTTAGATATAAACCTGCCAATCTGAATTATAAACATGTATAGCTCTTCACTCACTAAGTTTTTGCAGTGCCAAAATCAACCAACTATTGTATGCCTTACACGTTTCACATGAATGAAACTGACTGAAAAAACAGCAGAGGGCGTTGTTTTGCTCCATGTGACCTGCTTAGGAATGTATATTTATCTTCCTTAGCAGCAGTTCTCCTGAGGCAATTGTAGAGCAACATTACCAGAATCAGAAAATCCAAAAGAAATGACCAAATGGGTCTGATAGCATTGTTACTGGTGTCACAGAACCAGCTTATCTGCAAAGCCTAGAAATCCCTGAAAAGTCCCTAAGCTACTGCTTAAGCAAGCACATCTCGTACACGTGGAAAGCAATCTTCTGGTGATTCCTGTGGTTCATGATCAAGAACGGGGAAAATAAATTAATCAACTCTAAATTTCTCCTGTGAGGCACTTCATTTTATCCATTTTCAATGTTAAATCAAGTTTCAAGCAGTGCTACAAGCAATAAACCACAGTCGCACATGTTACACAGTTATTAATATGGACATGCAAAAACTAATCAGAGACACATTGTTACACCAGTTAAGTCACATATATCCAAATAAAAATCCTTTTACTCTGCTCTTATTTTTTTCTTCTCACTTTGTCCTTCCTTTATGCTTTCTTCCTTTTCATGCCACTCTCCTTAAGAAGGTGCAATAGAAAAAGAGCCTCATAAGAGGCTTCTACTTGGCTTGCAGTTTCTCTTAAAAATGATTAAGCATGTATTTAGTTTTCCTTTCTGGATGGACCTGACTGGAATCAGGAAGTTTTCCCCATGCTATTTGCTGCCTGAGGGCTCCCCAGTGGAAAATAAAAAATAAATCCTAGCAATCAAGGTAGGATGGTGAATTGTGGAAAGTAATGGTTAGTGGATGTGAATATCATCAGAAAGTCCAGTCATGCTGGAAAGCCTACTGTTCCCTCCCAGAAGTGGCATTAGCCACTTCTCTTACTTGTCACACAGGCTTATCCCTCAAGCAACCTGGATAGAGGGCAGCTGGGGGAATCACTGTGATAAGGCACAGATAATTAACAGTAAGAGAAAAAATTGTGGTAAAGTGCTTCTCCTTTGAGATGGTTTTAGACTCTCCACAGAAAGCTGGTGCCCTCTGAGCTAATCCTGTTTGTGAGGTGAAGCTCTACAGCATGCAGAACCCTGGTCATTTGACAGGAGAGTGACAAGAGCACCATGTGCTTCTCTCAAACAGCATTTATTCTCTGAAGACCACGTGGTTCAGGTGCTTCGCAAACATAATGCTTTACGTAGCATGGTTACATTCAGTTTATTTTGACGAGAAAAGGTGTACAAGACCAAGTGTGTACCTAATATAGGTCTCGACAACCAAAAGAGTGGAGGCTTGAATCAATTTCCAAGTTCAAATTAAAGACCAGTTGCTCTGTTCTGCTGATTCCAGCTCCTATTTTAACAGCCAACAGAAACTTTGTCTTCCAAGCCAGAACAGAGTGAACTTGGCGTAATATCATGTCTGCAAAGCTAACTGTAGACCCAGGGCATGTACTTGGCACAGCTGGGCTTTTGCCCTGCCATCCAACTCAAGCAGGGATGCTGCAGCAAACAAGATCAGCCCAGGACTGCTCTCACTGATACCAGGACCTGCACCAGAGACTGCTGCATGCTGAATATGGTTAATGCAAACAGCATATATTGATCTGGAACACAGAAATCATGTGCTTACTATGGCAGCTGCTATTTCACATGGCATGTCTTGTGTAGTGGCCACAGACACCCTTCTCAATGAGATGCTCCCTACAATTTCTCTCTACTAGTACCTGAAAGGAGGCTGATCTCGTCTTCCAAGGAACAAGCAATAGAAAAAGAAGAAATCGCCTCAAATTGTGCTAGGGACTGGGTGTTAGGAAAACTTCATTCACTGAAAACATGGCCAAGCATTGGACTAGGCTGCCCAGGGAAATGGTTGAGTCACTTTCCCTGGAGGTACTTAAAAGACAAGTAGATGTGGCACTAGGGGACATGGTTTAGTGAGCACCTTGGCAGTGCTAGGTTAACAGTAGAACTTGATGATCTTAAAGGTCTTTCTGACCTAAACAGTTCTGTGTCTATGCACTAAAAAAAGAGAGAAAGCAGCTCCTTTCCGTTACCCTTGAGTGAGACTTGTCTTTTGCAGAACTCATTTCTGGCTGACACACTAACAGGCAAAGAGCACTCCCACTGTTTCTGCAATTCCTCTACTTGTTGGCCTGATTATCATGTAAAACTTAGTTGGGAAAACAAGGAAACACTGTGTTTCAAACAGCTTAGAACTTTAATTTAAAACTGTTCTCTGCTCTTCTGCTTCCCCTTATAAAGTTGCCAAGTAGATAGATGTTGGAGTTCTGGAAGCAGAACTTGGTTCGCAGTAAATAAGCAAGCTGCCTTTCAAGAACAGCTTGCACTTGGTAAGGGGTAGATACACACTGGCTGCTCGCCCAGAGGTTCTCTTTTGCCTTAGGAGGGATGGAGAATGGGAGAGAAGGACACAGTGAACTTTACTGTTAATTAATTCTATAAGGGTGAGGAAGATGAAAAATTATACACTGACACAGTATTGGGAAAACATGGGGTTTGCATTCCAAATGCAGTTCCATTAACTCTTCATACTTTGTAACTCTACAGAAAGATTTCATATCCACTAAGACTCATTTACAGCAAAATTGTAACAGATTGGTAAATCTGCTGCACCCATGACACCAATTTACAGATCTGGGTGGTTACCACCTTAAGTGAGCTATTAGAGTGATTTGAAGCCCTGCCTACCAAGGGGACAAGAATGCCATACATACTTTTTCAGTGTGCTATTTCAGTTGTTATGAGTTCTGCCTTGTCAATCATTCACTGCAAATAAATACAAAAATATTCTAGGTCCACTTCCATTTCCAGAGTCATCTAGGACTAAAACCCCTTTAGCCTGTTTTATGCAGTGGCCCACTGAGTACTGTAGAGAGTAGGGTATAGGACAACATCAGACTTAGAAACAAAAAAAGTGGTTAAAAAATAAATCCACATGCCATTGTGGTGTTACATCTCCTAATTTGATGAAGGATTTTTAGTTGTTAAAGTTTAGAAGCTGAAGGAAAATATACTTTGCTAAGCGGTTCGAGCTTACCATCTACGAACAAACAATTCCACCCTCCGGCTTCATAAGGACATAAGGAGATGGCAAAGGAAGCTTATTACTACAGTGTAGATATATGAAATGTGCCATGGGTACAGCTTCCTGCTGCTCAGGAAGGCAGAATAGTTTAACCCTACTACTAATTTTTAAACTATAGGGATAGTATTTTTAATAAAACAACTTTCCCTTTACTCCAAGACTTTTTTTCAGCATTTTGCTAATTTTCAGCTGAAGTGTTTAATGGTTAGGTCCTGTATCTGACCATGTTGCTCTTTAGTGTTTGCTGTACTTATGAATTAAATTCCACCTGCAGGTTTGGAAGAACACTTCTATAACAAATTTCTAAGTTATTTATATGAAGAACTACTGCAGTCATTTAAAGAAACACAAGTGTAGATCTTTATAGCTGTAAAAGCTATAACTAAGAGCAAATAAAATACATACATTTGTGGTACATGTGAGGCAGTCTGCCTAGCTTTATCTCTCTCAATGGGAGAAACTTCAAGCAGATAAGATGTGAGGAGTGGTGGGAAAAAAAAGGGAAAAATATTGCATAGGTATTTGATTTAATTTATTTATGATATAATATTTAAAATGTAATGTAAAATTAAGTAGACTAAATGGTTTATTAATGGCAGAATAGAGAATATATTACTCTTGATTCATACATCTACATAATGTGTTATTATATAACAATAAAACATTTTCTGTTGTTTATATAATTCATGTATTCATCACCCCAACATTTTTCTAAGTGTTATACATTATTTATGTAATGTATTGCTAATTACTGCAATTCTTCCTCTTTTGAACAGCCTCTTCAACTCATTTGTGTCAGGTCTTGCCAAATTAATTAGGATGCTGTGCATCCCAAGTTTCGACTGCACTTAGATTTTACTTTTGTTGGAAAAAAGAGATTGCCCTGATTCTTAAACAGTTACCACCAAGCTGTTTCCAGCTTTTTCTTTACTGCTCAATGCACACTATCAAAGGCTGGCAACATGCAGTGGACAAAGTGCTACTAATGACTCATAAAAATAGGTTACTGGCTGATGCCAACAGAATATATCATGTATTGCTTAGCTTTATCACATGACCTTACTAAGCTCTTAATAAGCTTACCTTAAATACCAGTTCTCCTATCAGTCCATTCCATGACCCATCATCTTGAGGACTCCCATACTTGTGATCCGGTGCAACATAAATTTCATATTTAAAGCCAAGATAAGTAGCCAAGGCTTCCAAAACGTCTATTGAGAAGCCCTGATACTTCTTCGGTTTTCCCAGAACATTTTCAGACACCATGACAAAGGGCTCTTCCTAAATAGAAAACAAAGGCAGAAACTGTTAATAAAACAATTACACTCCACCATTTGGGTGCTGGGGTTTTTTAAACTAAACGAGGAATTATTCAAATACTGTTTAAACACAACTTTCCTATGAAGCTTTGTTAGCAGTGCTGCTTGCATTTTGCAAATACTATTTCATTATGGATTTACTTCAACAGATACATTTTATTTTCTATTATCTCTGTCAGAAATAAATCTTCTGCTGTAACATTACAACTGAAATGCTCTTTTGTAATGCCTTCTGACTTCATTATGGTTGGTAGGACAGACATACACTCAATGTCTGGCCATAAATAAGAAACATTCTCCAGCACTGCCATCTTCCACTAGCTGGGCAAACACTGCATCTAATGCAATCACTATTTCATGTTGTAAGGAATGAAAAACACTGCAAAACAGAAGTATGTATTGCTCATCTTTCTAATGTAATCTGAATCTCAATATAAGCCAGTCAAATTTAAATAGTTCTATCCAAAGAGAATCCATTTGATTAGTTTAGGAACAATCAATTATGGGACCCAAGTTGGTCTGTAAGAATGATTGGTGAATATTCATCTAAAAGATAACTATAATAAAGGATACAAATAGATACTGGAAGCTGTGATTGGTTGGTCAGATTTCCAAACAACATGCTTTTCATTTTCCTCAAGATCTGCAATAGTTTTCTCTATTCTGTTAAATTTTCCTCTGCTCTGCTATTCTCCCTGTTGCATTATTAATTCCTAGACATTCTCCTTCACCCCTCTTTAAAATGTAAAAAAGATCATATTTCTAAGCACAAATATATATATATATTTGCCATAGGTGGATTTCACTTCTTTATTTTTCCTGAAAACACCTGTCTGATGTAAGGAGAGCAAAAGTATTAAATCTTCCCCAAAAGCGTGAAGGCACCATAACACTTCGGTGTTTTTTTCCATAAGATCCTTTTAATTCTTTACATGGTGCTGTAATTTTGTATGAGTTTATCAGAAACATCTATTCTGAGGTACAAAAGAGTTAGTTCTTACTAGTCACAGCTTGGTCCAGACAAGTACATGAAACTGCTCCCTGACCACTTTGCCCTAGTCTGCAAAACTCACAAACATACAGAAGAAAACAGAATCGATTTTTTGTAGTATTTGTGTCCCAAATTTAGTTGTATCTGCAGTGGCAACCCAACCCCAATTGAAACCAAACACCAAACCAAGCAACCAACCCCACCCTGACCAAAAAGAACAAACGAAAAACCAGAAGGATTGACTATCTCAAATTATTATTTTCTAGTTGTCAGATAGAATTTCTTTCATATTATCCAAGGTCAGTGAAATTGACTGAAAATGTAGGAGAGAAAATGCAAATTATTTTAAAAATAGTTTTCCAATGCCCGGGTTCCAAGAACATTGAAGGAATTGGGACTAAGTTGATAAAAGCTTCTCCTAAATGAAAACAGACAGAATTCAGCTTTGCGGATCACATGAATGAGAGATTCCACAAATACAGACTCAAAATTACTGAAAAATAAATGTTTCTGCAGAAAGGTAAATATGGTAGTTTATCAATCTGAACACACTCTTCACAAAATTCTAAATATTTGTGTGCACAAAGTGTATTTTAGAAGTTGATAATTTTCATATTAGAAAGGATGACTTTTTATCACTTCTAGGTTATTTAGAAGATAGTTGCTCATAAATTGATTTTCTATCCAGTTAGTTAAAAAGCAATTGCTCATTGTACTGATTTAAAACCCTGTTTAAAAGGCAGTTTGTAACAACTAATATCAGTCTTTTATTAAGCTATGTATAAGTTATATAAGTCTTTCATTAAGTTTGTTGTTGAGATATTTGAAGAAAACTCCAATGTCCAATGTTCTATATAGTTAATGAAATAGTCAATCAGCTTTATGCAAAGCAACTAACCCTTCCCAAATTCTGTTGCAGCCTGGAGCAGAAAATTATTTAACCATATACCAAACTAAACAAAACCAATCTACTGCTATGATTTTATTTGTGTGTGTGTGTAATTGTTTCAATTTCTCAGAAGGCATCAAAAGAGGACAAAAATATTTGTCTTGATTTCCCTCTGCCCCATAAATGCTGCAGGCTGAAACTATTCCAGTCGATCTTTTTTTTGCACTGGAAGGGTGCTATGAGAGCTCCTATAGAAAGACATATAGATCCCTACAATATCAATGTTAAAATGATTGTCTCTATCCTTGAGAAAGTTGAACTTGTAGAAAGAAAATACACAAAACAAAAGCATTCAGTGTTTCTCACCTACTGAACATAAAATTAATGAAGACAAAAAAAAATGAGTTTGTAGAAAGTAGGTGTCAAAAACTGATGAGCTAACTGATGAATTTGGAGGATGATAAATGTTCCATTTCACTCCAATAAATTCAAGAAAATCCTGATGCACTTTCCACACAGTTGCCAACCAATGGTCCCTTCAAACCCAGATTATTCCAGAACACAATGAAGTGATCTAAAGAAGGCCACTGTTCTGGCTTCTTTTCTTCCTTTCAGAGACACCTCTTTAGGGGACTTAAGTGCTTCTGTGAGGCAAGAGCAGACTTCACAGCCTGTAAAGTCAGGAAAGTTTGGAAAAGCAAAGAAGGCAGAACATCCATGACTAAGGAGAATAAAAAAGGAAATTGATGGACAGATCCCCCTTAACTTCTTGGTTTTGTAATATAGATGATCAGTCTTACTGGACCCCATAGACATCTGGTATATTTAGGGGATGGTTTTGCATCCAATAGCAGTGAAGATCCTTTAAAAGAGGAGCTACTTTACCTCCAACCTGCATCCTCATCAAATGAATGCAGCATCACTAAGCCCATGATAAGGGCTCCTTCTCCAAATGGCTCCACAGTATTCAGTGTCTGGTTTCTTCTTGAGATCTAAGCTGTGCTGCCCTGACACAAAAGAGGATGGGTGTAAGGCTGGATGGACTTTACATAGTATTGTGGGTTAGCCCTGGTAGACTACTAAGCACCACACAGCCAATACTACCTGCAGCAAAATGGAAGACAGGAAACAGGTAAAGTTTATATTGGGTGAAGCTGTGAATACTGCCTTTTACAGCTGTAAGAGGACAAAGCCTGGTTTCAGAGTTGATGATCTCCCTGTGTGAGAGAAACTGCAAAACACTAGCAGACTAGCACATCTTAGGAAGGCTAAAGGCAGGCCCAAGATTAAGGCAACATGACATAAAAAAGGAAACTGTTGGGAAAGATGACATGATAGTATAAGTACTTTGGAGAAGTAGCTCAAGAAAATACTTGTCTCCATTCATTTGCCTATTATCACAGTTTTCTAGGAAGATGCCATACATTAAGACTGACATAGGTTGACCACATGCTACATATTAAGACTGTAATTTAACATCCTCCTCCCATGTTAGAAATGTCCTTATGCAATAGTTCAGCTGATGCTTGGCTCTTTTATTCAAGTAGTTCTACTGCTCAGCTATTACAAATATTCAATTTTTGTCTGATTTCCAAGGATGCAGACAAATGCCAGAGCCAGAACAAGTGCTGGAGTAAGACTGTAGGAGCAGAAGCGAGGGAAGCACAAATAATATGCCCTTTATGGTATCAGGAATGGCTATACATTGTACCCAAACTTATTTTCAGATATTCAATAAAATATTATTTGAGCACATTTCACAAATTAGGGTTTATAACTGAACTACTTGTTCAGTAAGAGGAGTTACCAACACCATTTTCTACATGCAGAACTGAAATGCACAGATTTCGCTACTTGTAGAGCTAAGAAGCAAATCCAAGCACGATGGGCCAGAGAAATGAATCTGATGGGCCAGGGTCAAATGCCTTAACCATAGACTGTTTTCCCTCTATCTCATTTTAATGCACTAAAACATTTGTTGTTCCATATGTACCTGTGTTCTGGTGAACCATAAGTGTAAAGGCAGGAAAGTCAATAGTGGAAAGCACAAAGAAGAAAGAACAAAGGAAGACAGGATCCAAAAATGAGGTGTCTAGACCAGGGAGGGAAAGTCTTACTCTTGAAAGGACTACTTGCCAGGGTAGGACTGCAAGTGGACAACAGAGATTGTATGGTTGCCTAGTCCAGGGAGACTGATAGCAGAGGAACAAAAACATAGGTACAAAAAGGAAGGTCACACATCCGAACTCCAGCTCTCAACCACTGCTCTGAATTTTACGTAGTGGGAAGTAGTAGTAGAGAATTTATTTTGTTTTATTTTAAATATATCAGTAGAAACCAAAGGTTGATAGTACAAAGCCTGGAGCATTCTAGATTCAAGATTAATAGAAGGAAATTCTGCCCTTTGTTGCTTTTTTCAACAAGATAAAGGGCTAACAGTTTTTCCTATTCAGGATTTAGGTTCTGGTGCATATAAAAAGTAAGTAATTCAAGGTTTGCTAAGTGCTTCAAGAATCTAAGATTAAAAGTACAAAATTTAGTTTTTATTTACTCTGCTGAAATTCTCAGACATAACAATAATTTGGATAAAATAGCTGATCTGAAGTAATCTTTTTATATCCCTTACTAGACCACCTAACAAAGTTAAAAATAAGAAAGAAGAGAAAAGCTTTTGGGCAGAGAAGACCTTCACTTTTGAAAACAGAAGAAGCAATACTGAAGCTAAAGAGCAGAAAAGAACAATTAGGCTGAGTTTAACTTGGTTATGTTAATTAATTAGACAATTAAGAGAAACATTTGTTTGTAGCTGTGTTACAGATGTGGATGAAAAAGTCAAGCAATAAATTCAGGCCTTAGAGGAGGCAGGGAGGAAGAACAGGAGAATAATTGCTTTTCAGGACTACGGGGAAAACTTACATATAGAGTAAAAGCATGCCCCTAAACCCAGTGCCTCTGTCTGGGGTGATTTTTAGCCACTAGAATAGTGACTTGCAATTCCAAGCTTTAATAGCAATATTTTAATTCCTCAATGAAAGCCAGGTTTAGGAGGCTCAGTAATTTTGTATAGATTCTTTCTTTTGGGCAAATTACAGAAAACTTTATTGCAAGAACAGAAAAAGCACCACTCAGATTTTAAGCACAGCACTCTTAAATACATGAGAGGAAGAAAATGTTGAATTCAGTGGCCTGTTTACAATGAATAACAGTGGTCTTAGCCCACCTGTTAATGATTTTATGTGCACAACATTTCATTAGAGGATCACTGAATGGCAATACGGCAGATTTTCCCCGCAATTGCAAGGCTGGATTCTATGGCTTTAAGTTGATATTTATTTCAGGATAGAAAATATACAGAGATAGAATGCACTGCTTTCTGCACTCATTTATGAGAGTCTTATAGTTGCTCTAAATATAAAAATGTTAAAGAAAAGTGCTAGGATGTACTTTACAAATGGAAAAGCAAAACAGAAGGCTTTGAATTATTTTCCTGGTCAGCTGAATCCTCTTTGCCCCTTAGCATGGACAGAAAAACTTACTAGCCAGGAGGTTATACAGCAAATATTAAGAGAAAGTTATTTGCATCTGAGGTCAGAGAAACTGATCACTGCTGGGATTTACAACACAAATGGTAGCCTTATATGCTTCTACTATGTTTGGACGAATACTGTGTTCAGTTTTGGGCCCCTCACTATAAAAAAGACATTGAGGTGCTGGAGCGTGTCCAGAGAAGGGCAATGGAGCTGGTGAAGGATCTAGAGCACAAGTCTGATGAGGAGCAGCTGAGGGACCTGGGGTTGTTTATCCTGGAGAAAAGAAGGCCTGGGGGGACATTATTACTCTCCACAACTACCTGAAAGGATGTTGTGGCAAGGTGGGGGTCGGTCCCTTCTCCCAAGAAACAAGCTACAGGACAAGAGGAAATGGCCTCAGATTGTGCTGGAGGGGATTATGTTGGATATTAGGAAACATTTCTCCACTTAAAGGGTTGTCAAGCATTGGAACAGGCTGCCCACGAAAGTGGTAGAGTCCCCAGCCCTGGAGGTATTTAAAAGACATGTAGATATGGCACTTGGGGACACAGTTTAGTGGAGGACTTGACAGAGCTGGGTTAATGGATAGGTCTGATGATCTTAGAGGTCTTTTCCAACTTAAATGATTCCATGATTCTATGAAGAGAGTTTTGAAATTAGGTAATTATATGGGTGGTTAGAATTCATAAAGCATATGAAAATGACCTCTGAGTCCACTCATCAGAAATTTCTGAACACACTGGAATATAATACTTTAATAACTTCACTTTGTATTCATTAAAATGAATACAAAGGACTCCACATTCATTAAATTCTCTCTTTTTCTCTACTGAAAATAGAGAGAGAAAAAAACAGAAGCAAGAAATTAAGCTCAGTTGTGTGCAAGATTGTCAATCTGTGCTTGACACTGACTCTAGAAACAGGCATATTAAATGATTTACATAGCCCAAGCAGAGCCTTGGCAATCTCATGAAATAAATATTCACTGTGACGCTTTAAAAACTCACATTACCAAATGCTAGGAAACTGCTCCCAATACTAAAATTCACTCTTATTACTAGATTTCTCAACTCCCTTCCAATCGCTGCTGGATGACCAAGCACAGCCATTGTAACCAACAAGAAGCACTAAGTCTCAAACTACAACCAAAACATTTTCAAGCACAGGATGCTATTGTCTTGTTGCTTGGCTTAATCTCCTTTGCCTTGACTCATAAAATAATTATATCCCCTCCCACCTTTTAAATGCTAGCCATTTTGCATTTCCTTCCCCAAAGGATTTCAGTGAACTCTGCAGCCCTAAATACTTATTTTCCTCCAGTGCTTTAGTGACCTCTGTGTTTGAGATTTTATTTGGCTAAGGACAGCCCAGTAGCTTGTTATTTTTTAATTGAACAGCAATGTACATAACTTCATGATACAATCAATGACCAAAATTTAATTGAAACATTTCCCTCTCTCATTACAGAAATTCTCCCACTAGCAAGTTATAAGAGTTGCTGCAAAACATAACACAATCTCCAGTCCTTAATAAAACTAAAGCAAAGATGAAGGTTTCAAATCTACAAAATCTTGGATAATTAAATACTACTCATTCAATATCCTATTGTGCCAATGGGCTGTGTAACAGTATTGGCACTGAAAATCACTCTCCTCAGACTCCGTGCTTTACAAACAGATTGAGTAGAAAGTAGTCATTTGTACTAACAGAAAAGTTGCCTTGTCTGCACCAAAAAGCCAGTTCACAGCCCAGAAACTGAATATTAGGGGTATTTCATATCTGGCCTTTGTCTACCACTATTCATCTGCACATATGTAGCGTGTCACCTTTTTGATGATAGTTTTATTGTCATCTTCAACAAAACATGAAGTTAGCAGTACTTTAAACAATATTTTTTTCTCCTGAATGAAATTGTACCTTCTGAATTTACTATGCTCTTTAGTTTAGAGTTATTTAGAAGAAATAAACAGAATATGTTAGCCCTCCTTCCCGATTCCTCCCATTGCACTGCAATGAGACGAAGACATCTTTCAAAGCCATCTGTAGCATTGGTCTATTAGGATGCTGCCAAGCTTTGTGTATTGATTTTAATTCATAATAACTTAATGCAGGTAATAGCTCTTTCTGAACCATGATAGTTACCTGACAGGAATATGGATTAAGACTGGAATTGATTGGAGTGTTTTAGACTATGTCTAAACAGAACAATGGTAGCTTTAATGTAGCTAGTTCAGGTAGTTGAATTAGCAGGAGTGTAGTATGGGTATATTAATCTGCTGGGAGCTGCATTATACTTCTTCCAGTGGCCTTGCAAGAGGTCCTATTCATAAGGAGCTCTGTCATGCAGTTCACCTTTTCTATCTTGCATAGTATGGAAGCATAATTACAATCAGAGTAAGAACCTTTCTCTTTTTAGAAGTCAGATTTCCTGTGTGTTCTGTGAACTATATGAATTGCTCTGGAGTGCAAATATGCCCACAGAGCAGAAGGGTAAAGGTCAGTGAGAAGATAAGAGCTAAGGAGCCCCGAGAGGTAGCCCTTGACATAAAGATGAGTTAAAAACTGGTCCTAACAGGTTTTGCATTGCACCCACCTTGCTGTCAAGCTGTGGCCCCAGCCAGGTCCCAAAACACTTGAATTGCTTGATATTCACCTCATCTAGTATATAGTACCTGGTACTTTAGAAAACTGGATTGAAAATTTTAATTGAAAACAAAAGGGACTGGGTTTCCCAGCAGGCTATGAGATTAAAGTGTGTCAAACAAATGATCACAGTAGGCATGTACAGTATGAATAACTGTAAGGTTTATGACCTGTTTTAACACAAGCTAGGTAGCTCAAAGGGACATAAGCCAGCTATTAAAAAAGACCTGTGCTCAGTCAAGAGCAATTTAAATGTGGCCTTTGTACAGGTGTGTGGGGAACAGGAGTGGAAAGACAGGCCCTGTCTCTATCCAGAAATATTAGTTTCTGCTGTTATAATGATTTTAATTATAACTATTTTTTGGAAAATCTCATCACAGTACAGTACCACTTGAGAAAAAAAAAACCCAAAGTATTTTCCAAGAGAAACCCAAATGCAGATGTTTGCAGAGAAAAATGGAATGGGAGTACTAGGGGGCAGGAGGTTACACCAACCCCAAATTTCTGGCAAAGCAAGGAATAGCTAATCAAGACACCTATGGCTGTGAAAGGTGCTTGTGCACCAGTTAGGGTGCTGACTTATCAACACTGACCAGTTACAAGAGAACAGCTTAAATGGCTTCTGGCCCCATTTTCTGCTTAGTAAAGTAACCCTAAACAGGGCCGGCAACCCTTGGAAGAGAAGTAGGGCAGATGGCTGAGAATAGGATGCAATTTAGCTATCTTATTTTTTTTTTCTATCTCTGTTTATGGGTCATCATTTTCAGCTCAAGGAAGAAATGAACAAATTCCACTCCTCTCTGCTTCTTTATTTTAATACTAGCACTTTTTCTGCAATGATAAAACAAACTTGTGAATAG
Source organism: Campylorhamphus procurvoides (assembly GCA_013396655.1). NCBI lineage: Eukaryota > Metazoa > Chordata > Aves > Passeriformes > Dendrocolaptidae > Campylorhamphus > Campylorhamphus procurvoides. The sequence continues at coordinate 565,452 of WBMV01006571.1, read as the reverse complement.
GGCCTTTTGTATTAGGACAATGGGTATGGGTTTAAACCAAAAGAGATTCAAACTAAATGTAAGTAAAAGGTTTTTATACTGAAGGTGGTGAAACACTGCAACAGGTTTCCCAGAGAGGTGGTGGATGCCCCATCCCTGAAACATTCAAGGTCAGGTTGGATGGGGCTCTGAGCAACCTGGTCTATTTGATGATTTCCCTGCTCATTGCAGGGGTTTGGACTAAATGGCCTTTAAAGGTCCCTCGCAACCCAAACTGTTCTATGAGTCTACGTTTCTATTCTATATTAAAGTTTCAATCTTTTTCATTAAGCACCCACGTATATTAAATTAATTGATGTGCATGTAACATTGGCATGCTCTCTGCTTATAGAGAGGGGAACAGTATTTTTGAAATACTTTAACTACAGCACACATGGTATACACTAAATGGTATATACATGGTATATAATAAATATATCACTAAGTTATAGTATATATAGATTTTATGGCAAACTCCAGATGCAATAAACTCCATCATGCAGCTTTTCTGACAGTCAAACTCAAAGAAGGATTTATCCCTTACTGGTAAATGAGTGAAATAGGTATGTTCAAAACACAAATACCACAACAGATGGACACAGTCAAGTAATGTTTCTTAGCCTTACCATCTCCTGAGGAATTTCTGCTGCCTTAAGAAATTCATTATGGTGCACTCTAGAACAATATACCAACAAGGCCAATAACACAGAGTAATATATAATTTAGTATAATACATTCCTAAATTAAAATTATTTTCTTAAAAGACTGTAGGCTGTGGTGCATAGAAAGCACAGCCTGATGTGATGAAAAAGGCTTTACAGAAGTCTACACAATTCAATTGTTAAAATGGGGTATGGGATCAGGACAGCACAAGAAAAGCGATCACCAAAAACTGGGAGAAAGTAGAAGACGCATTATCTATGAGATTATTCTACACTATTATAAAATATTTATTCAATATTTTATGAGGTATCCTGCACATAGTCTTTGCTGCAGTTGATCTTTATTTTAAAGTCATTCACTGACATTTTAGTCTTGCCATTTTTTATCCTTTATCACTTCTTACTGTTCCTCTGCATATGCTTAAACATTGTCTTATTTCATCTTTCTTATGTCTGTCCTTTTCCCAATCACTCTGAAAGCTATGCCATCTTCTTGGAAAGGACCTTTTTTTTCACTTTATTTAAAACAGTGTTGGAAGTCAAATCCCGAAGACAGTTTCAGCTTTTAAAACCAGGCCTCAGCTTCATAGCTTACTTTTCATCATCTCTCTGTCTGGTAAGTTCAATAGAAGAAGGTACTGAAGATGCAGACCTCCTGCCAGCCCATGTCCCTAAAGACATTGTCTGCTTTCAAGTTTCTTTTTTTTCCTATTCTGGGCAACAAATGCTCATGAATTTAATGCCAGCTATGGAAAATTAAACGAGTCCACACATGGTGGTTTTGATTTGTTTTGGGTTTTTTTGCTATGATTATCTACGCTTCTGCCAGTCTTCTCACTACATCATGTCCCACAGTGCCCACCTGGAGCCAAGGGTCACCAAACTGGAGCTCTGTGCAAGTAACTTTGGTAATAACTCTCAACAAACAGTGCATAGGGATGTATGGCAAAGAATAATTCAGCATGGCTTGCTATTATCTTTCTTTCCTTCATCCTGCCTGCATTTTTAGAATCCTCTAGATATGAAAATACATTCCTGTTTGGGAGCTGTATTGAATTTTCATGTAAAGTCAGAAATACCTTTTGCACCATTAGGGTATTATACCTTATGCCTTTTCAGAAAAGGCTCTGTACTTTTCAGTAAAGGTGTTAATGCTTTAAAATGGGGAAATTCAAACTTTCGCCTTTTTCGAACAACAGGGGCTTTTTTAGAAACATGATTTTGCAAATACCTGCTGGCCTATTCATTGTCAAACAGGCCAAATCTCATTCCATTTCTAATGGCTTATCATTCATATGAATAATTCATTAATTGCCACAGCTAGTAAAATGATATTATATCTGCTGTATTCTACGTCTCTTTCAATAAAAGTGAACAGCTGAAAAAGAGGTGGATAAACTGAAATAGCCAAAATGGATATATAGCTAAATTTGGTCTTGGGCAATTGTTCATTCAAGACACTCTGAATTTGTTTGGAACTATTATGCTGACCTTTGATTGAGCTACATTTCAGAAACTCAGATTACATTTCAGAAATTCACCAGCAAGTCACTTGAACTTAAGAGCAACTTGTCAAACAGAAAGTTCAAACCTCAGCTGTATGTGTGGGAGCAGTCCAAGACAGAGACATCTGATATTTAAGAGTAAGACAAAATAAACCTTTTCTAGAAGTGCAGAAAGTGCAACACTAATCCAATTCAGATTCAAACGTTGACTCACATGTACTGTATCACATATATACATGACTATAACTCGCCTCAGAATAAACCACATGGAAATATTTCTTACTGCTATTTATGCAAAAGAGAGGATTCACATTAACTGCAGAGGAGCCACAATTCCCTGCCAAACGAAACCAGATGATTCCCAATTTGGGGCCATACTGTATTCTGTCATATTCACAAAGAGATTATGTTTTGGATCTGCAGATATGTAGCCCATAATTATTAAATTTATCTAGGGAAAGGAATTAGTACATGGATGCTGCTGATGTGAATTGTTCAGCACTTGCTTATTGAAAGACTGCTTTAGGGAAATTAGTCACAGTCATTTATCATTTTCAGACTTCAGAATGTTTCATATCATAGTAAGTATAATGCAGTATAAACCCAGGTGCTGCAATTTGCTATCCTCTCAAACCCTACTGCAATTTTTAGAACAGGTCCTTTTCAACCTGAAGGCATAGCAAAATGAAACTGGAAGAGGAGAAGGGTTGCTATCTCAAAAAGACATGAGAGATTGGAATCATTAACAAAAAAACAACAAATTAATCTTAACTTCTCAAATCTCAATGAAGAAGAAGGCTATTAATATTCAAAGGTATTATTATTTAATCTTAACACAAACCTTCTTGTTTCCTCAGATCAAAATCATACTGTTAGAAACTGGCAGAATTAATAACAATAACTAATCATTCATAGTCTGCATAGATTCTTTAATAGAAATATATTGACTTAGTTGAAGAACTGGGAGAAGGATGGAAAAGAAAGTATAATAAAGATCATCACTAAAATAAAGTTAACTGTGCACTCCCTCCTGAACTCATGTCAAAGGCAAGAATCACACATTTTCATCTCACAGGTAAAATACAAATCACTGGTTTTGTCCTATCCAGCAGACATAAAAGCAGTGAGGAGATTGAATTGCCATGTGCTCCATGTTGAACTTAGAATGTTTGTCTTTATTTTTATTATTCATGTAGAATTCTATCAGCATAACTACTTACTTTTTTGTATCTTTGCAAGTTGCTAAATATTCATGCTGTAATGACTTGAAAAAAGAATGCTCTCTGGCAAGCTAACTAAGATAAGTGTGGATAAATCAGTAACACAGTGGGGAGAGAGGGAAGAAAACGAACTAAAAAAAATTCTAAGAATCTAAGTTGGATTTATTTTTCTATGCAACATCCACAGATTATTTTTGTCAACGGTATATAATTATACTGAATCAATTAATATGAGTATCAGGCAAAACAAAGACCTACCACTGCCACCATGCTGTTATTTTTATGAACATGCAATCACAGTATAACATGCACCCCTTACGACTTTTTCTCTGTGTGCATCCTGCTTATTTGGTTGTCTTCTGTTGCTGTGGTTTGGTTTTGGTTGTTTTCTGGAGTTTTTCGTTTACTTGTTTGGCTGTTTTGTTCTGTCTTGAAGATATTATCACAAGAAGTTCTCCAGTGTACTAAATGCTGTAACAGACTGGGCACCCTGACAGCTAGTAGCTTTTAAATACCCATAAAATAACTGGAGTGGTATAAAACTGCTCTGTGGCACTGACACACTCTGGTGATTTCACCTTCCATCCCTGACTGAGCATCTTAGACCTTCATCATGCAATGTCAGCAATGCAAACCATGACAACTCCTCTTGTCTTGTTCTTTATAAGCAAATGGTCAGGCCCTCAGACACTGAACCAGTACTTAAAAACATGAGTAGATAGCAGAAAAAGGGAAATAGATCAACAAAACCTTTACAGTTCTGCAACACTGGATCAAATTTGTATTTGGACACTGGTGCGAAGAGGGATCATATTAATTTCTTCTTTATTTTTTTTTCCAATTTAACAACTTCTCCTCAAGCAACCAAGGTTTATGGCAGGGAATACACTGGCCTCATAACACAAACTGCGTTCCTATTCTGGTAGACATTGTCTGTTCAGCTTTAAACCAAGAACTTTGCTGCTAAATGCAAGATGTCTACAAAGGGGAAGAACCTGGCTGAAGAAACGCTACAAGGATACAGTAAATGTTTTACCAAACTGACATTACTCACCTTAAACTGACCTTGAATTGTCAGACTGCACTCGTTTGGCAAGGTAATTGGAATTGAATCATTTAGAGTTTCAGCTAGCTAACTTTAGCTAAGGGAGCCTTTGAAGTTGCCCTTATCAGTTCATATGCTTGTGTTATCTAATTTAGAATGTGTCTGTGGAAGAGACAGGTTCTTATGTGTTTGATTCACTCTGAAATGAGCTGTACTGATAAATAATTCTATTTTGTGGAAAATGCTCCATTGTTCTGGTATTGACAAGCTTTAATCAGACACTCTTAACACCAACTAATTTCTTGGTAAAATGGTGTACTCAATGAAAAGATGAGGCAAGAGGAAGAAAATACATTCCTGCTCATGCAAAAGGATGAGGATCTGCTTACCAGCACAGTGACCACACGCAGAACCACTCCTCGCATGTTATTCTCCAGCTTTCTGTCTGTTAGTGACCCATTCAGACCAGTGACAGGATTCCAGCAGCCAAGCTAAAAGAGAAAACAGAAATCATTTTCTCATTGCCCATAAAAGTTTTCTAGTCATTCTTCTTAGGTGGCTTTAAGCAGAAACATATGAAATAAACAGAACACCTTCTGGAATCAATGGGATGGAAAATCAGGGAAGGGCTCACCCACAGATTCATCTTTAAATTGAAACATAAGCAATCAGGGATATCAGTGTGCAGTGGGTGACCACATCCAGGATTTGAGGTTGTATGTATTGCTTTAAAAGAGCTCAGGAAGGACTTCTATATTACAGAAAAATATTTGAAAAGTACTATAGCTGTAACAGTACTTCTACCTTACTTTCAGTAATACACTAATTAAAGGAATAATAGCTACCATAATTTTACTATTTTGCCAGCTCCAGCCCATCTTTCCTAGTGGAACTCTGACAAAAGGAATTACACTTATTTTAATTAAACCTTATACTACTACTAATTGCTAATGAAACAGTAGTGATTTTAAGCTGGGGTAAAAATCACATTTAAAGACGATTGAGGAAAAGACCATTAGATCACAGTATTGAGAAATGCAGAAAAAGAAATTCTGCTATGCCATTGTTTGTATTGGTGCTATTGCATTTCTTGGGCTTCTGTGGATGGAAGCTTTTGCTCAGGAATCTCTCTAGGACTAACTGCCTTTCAATCTGAGGTTCGTACATACTGACTTGCAATTTAACTTTTCTGAAAGTATAATTTGCTTACAGTTTTATATGACGGTAGATGCTTATCTTGAGTACAGAGAAACAAATCAATTAGCCACATATCCCTTAGCATCACATACAAACATAACCAATTTCATTTTTTAAATTCTTTACCATACTCAACAGGCCTGTACAATTACCAGTGTTAAATCCAAAACCCAACAGAAAGACAACTACTGACTTCAGAGGACTTTGAAGCAGAGTCTCAATTATGGCAGGTGAACCAATGCCTATGTAAAGTTTTACACAGCCTAAGAAATAGGCACCTGCAGGTACCAGTTCTTGGTCTGAACTGCCTTCTCCATGGACTGTATATCTTTCCAGGGGTTGCTCATTTTGACTCGGATAGCTACCCTAAGCCACTAAACCCAGGTGGTTTTCATGTCCCTATTTAAAGGAACAAAAGGTCTTGCTCCCTCTGAAAAAGCAAGATTAACATTAGTAGGTTACTGCTAGGTCCAGAGACTAGTCTCTCGGAGAATTCAACCTTATAATCTGAGAGAAATATAAACTGTAAAACACCTAAAGCATTTCTGTAATTTCACACAAGAGTCATAGAAATGGCAGCATTGAACCATCTGAAAAGTGCTGTAAATAAGGAGTACCTTTGCTGACTGTGCTTGAACAGAAATTTACACAAACCATTATTTTCAGTCCTTCATGTGAAAAGTCTTTGTATATGCGTTTCATAGATCTTTCAAAGTGAAACAAAACAAGGAACAAATTTCAATAAGCATATTTTAACAACTTCATAAGTGGATAATGTGAAATATTTGTTTTCTTCATTACAGCCATTAGACTCTTTCAGAGCAACTTCTAAATTTTTTAATTTTAATATATTCATATCGATTTTTTGAAGATACCTCCTTAAGAAATGAGTGTCTCAAAAAGTATAAAACAAAAGCTTTCTGCAATGATATAGAAGTCAGGTTTGACTCGATGATTTCAAAGGTCTTTTCCAATCTAAATGATTCTGTAATACTATGTTTCCCCAAAGAAGACTGCCGTAAAACAGAGCAGTAATTTCTCTCTGCCATTTTCAGAATCACTCAGAGCTGTCATTCTGCCATTTTGAAAGAAAGCCGATACTACTGCCAGGGAATGAGCAAGGGTAATGCTGAGTATACTTGTAATCTCAAATAATAACTGCATCAAGGATCTACTGCATTCAGAACACCAGCAGAAATCACTGAAAGCAGCAACAGGATACAAGGAGGAAGAAAGGTATGAGGCATCATATTAATCTCTTGCAATTACTCATCTTTCCAATACCTATTTCTAAATAAAAGCACAAATTATCACTGCTTGGTTTCCTCACTTTGCATTCCCATCTGAACACAAAGACCAGCAACAGATCATAGTGGCCACCTCTGCCTCTTCTGTACCTCCACGGTGTGTCTGTTCAGAGCCGTGTGGGTGGACTGCTGACCTCTGCCAGGTCCTCATCACTCCTCCAGCAAAGCAACACTTTGAGTTGAATAACATAATTGCTGAAGTATGTTATCTGTAAAAATGCAGTGAAATATAGCAAATGTACTCGAAGTACATGCACTGTAAACTGTATGTGACAACCCATCCTATAAAGCATCCTGCAAAGCAAAGCATTTGACAGTACATTTTCTGTACTAAAAATACTGAAAACAGCACTTAAGTTCAGAAGAAAACTGCATTAAATTAATTTGGCGATTGTCATTCTTAGTCACACAATGAAACTAATTAGAGCTTAGATCCAATTAGCATATCCAAATGTGTTGATGTATAATTACTGAAACAGTGAAAAAGCAGAAACCGTGCTGCTCTTGCCAGAATTAAAACCCTAGGAAGTTAGGGAAGAGCCTTTGTATCCTTTTGAGGTTAAACTACATTTTTAATTATGTACATTAATGTGCACATATTTATATAATTAAATTTTTAGTTCGACCCATTCTACCTTTTTAAGAGTAAAAAAACCCCGCCAATGTATCTGATTCCTGGAAATTCAGTAGAACAACGATTTTCCTTTTAAAAGGCACTTTTTACTTTCAATTATTGTTCATTTAATTTTCAATTCAATTGTTCCTTTACGCAGCATAGCCATGACAAAGACAAATGTGCAGTGTCTTGCCAACAAAGTTGAAATTGATTTTAAGTAGGAGCTGCTTACTGTTATTAGGAGAAAACAAATCAACATTTATTGATGACAATTTGAGCTTGTCATTGCAGCATAGAGCAAATGTAACTATTGCTGAAACAGTGAGATGGGGGTGGTGTGAAGCTACCTCTTCAGTTTAATGTCTCGCTTAACTGCTTCTGCAAAACATTTGCTGCTTCAGCATTTACTTCCTCTTCCCTTTGTTCTGTCTCTGATTGTTCAAATGAGAGAACAGATCAGACACTGACAGAATCTCATATTAGCTTGGTGGGTTTGTGTTGATGGGTAATGGGAACTCTCTACTGGGCACAGTGCTTGTCATCTTCATACCATACGAACTTTGTAATTTCTGGTGCCTTGTGCTTCTATTGCAGTTTCTTTTATTTATTCTAATGACAGCTTTTAATCTGCTAGATTTTATATAATACAATGAAGATGGAAAAGTTGTCAACCTTCTACTTCCTTTGATATCCGATTTGCAATCTCTTTCTGGTCATCCCACCTCTCAGCTTGTTATTCCCACTATCATCAGTATTGGAAAGGGCTTTGGTCTCCTCTTTTGCTGGCAGAGCCAAAAATTTACCTCCCTTTCTCATTAGAAATTTTTGCCTATATGAACAGTGCATTAAGAAAGTTCTTCAATTTGTATTTCAATATTAAAAGAGGAAAACTCTATCTCATGTGCACTTGCAATTTCCAGACACCGCGTTATTAGGAACTTGGAATGCTAAAATATATAATGTCTTTATGACAGAACTTAGAGTCATTTTTCTCCCCTACTTATGAAATCAGTGAACTCTGCTGAATAACTGAGAGCTTTCACTTTTATTTCTGGCAGAGTAAAATGCAGATTAAAACTGTGTCAATTAATCAAGAAAAATACACTGGCCTGGTATGATCACAGTTGAGGACAATCACTGAAAATAAGTAAAACCCAAACACTGACACAAATGCATTACTTAAGTGCTTGACATTAATTCAATTAATATAGGAAATATACAGGAATTGGTTCATCCAGCACTGCAGTGCAGCCACCTCTGAACTCAGACTGCATCACAGCAATGCAACTAACAGTCAAGAGCAGAAAACACTCTATAGAGAAGCTGCAGAGGAAATCTGAAAGATAAAACAACTGAAATCTACTGGGATTACTGACTTGTCTTTCCTTTATTTCCCTAGCACTTTAAGAAAAGAAAAAAACCAAAACAAACCACAAACCAAAAAAAACCCAAAAGAGCAATATCTTTGTTTTAGTATGGACAACCTGAAAAAACATTTCCAGTGGAAATACCCACCACAGAGCACTGATGAGAAATTGTTCCATTAGCAGCTTGTAGAGACCTGGTCACTCACAGAAGTACCAGCCTCCTCACTTGAATAACCCACATGTTCTTCATAAAATCCCTGCTCAATTTTCACCCAGGTCCAATCTGCTTTAGGAACTGACTTTTTCCAAGAAGTGACTTCAACGGAAGAAATGCGCGTTAATAATCTCCCTTTGCATTCCACAGCATAATAAATTCACACAAATGGAAAAGACACCATGAAGCTGTCACAAAACAGCACTCAGCTAGAAGATTCTGACTCCCAGGAGTGCTGTGAAAACTAAAAATGGGATGCAACACAAAAAAAAAAATGATGAAAGTTGTATTTTTTTTTTTTTGGTGTGTGATGTGTGGACTCAGCATTTACAAAATTTTCTAGGACACCAGTTTAGGCAAACTTCAAGCAGGACAAAATAGAAATTGCTTTGCATGGAGTATTCCAAATGCCTCTTATCAGCTACTGTTTAATAGGACCAACGGCAACTGGGAAATCAGAGACTAAATCCTACTGACGAAAGACTATGTCTCACAGAAGAAACACCATGAAAAGTATCATTTGATTGTCAATCTGATACTATCAACTGTGTACAATTTAGTCAGACATTCTGTCACCTGGTTAAAGAATCTTTCCAGTTCAGCTCTCTAGTCAGCAACCAGCAGTTGGTCAACTGCAAAAAGTCTGGTGGCCAGGGATTTACTGAGCGCTGGTGCACCCCTGGGCTTGATTAAAGAAACAAGGGGCAGTTTTGTTCTTCACAGCAATTTCTTAACCCGACCGGTTAGCAGGAAAGCTTTCTGTGTTTAACTGCTACCTTCACTGGAGCCTGGGTAATAGTCAGCAAATAAGTTGTTAAAATCAATAGAAAATATTGTGTTCAACAAATTGGATAATGTATAGCAGCACTCATTTCTCTTACATTCTTTGTGGTGAAATCTATATAGTTATGTGCATTCAGTTAATCATTTTGTACAGTATGTTTTATTGCTTTAATTTGTCTCTGGACTAGGAGGAATGCCTGTCCCTGGACTTGCTCTGTAATTTTCGAGCTGTTAGGAGAATGTGAATACCCAAGTTTAGTTTTCTATCCATTTGGCTAAGGATTATAATTGCAACAGTCAAGGTGGGCTATTTATTACATTAACTGATCATAGACACAAGTGCAAGTGACCTAAAAATTTCTTTCCTCAAAGACAAAGCACATGGCAGAATAAGGATGCACAGTTAATAAAATACTTTGCCTTGGGGACTGCCCAGATTTCCTTTTCTTACTGAACTGAAATAAAGAAGTTAATGGAAAGCAACCTGCTGGTAACCTGATGGGTTTTTTTCCCTACTAGCTCCTGACGGAATGTTTTCTCAAGGACTCAGATTGGTGCCAGAAGTTATAATTGGATGTTTTAGACCACTGACAAATGTTGCATATATGAGGAAAGCACCACAGATTGCATAGCTCTTCTCTCACTGCATGCTCCACTCATAAAGCTCATACTTAGTACTCAGGCCAAGCTTCTAGAGGATCACTAATGGTATGATTTTTGAAATGTATAGTAAATCACCACATCTTAAAGAAAATGAACCATCTTCCCAAGCCAGTGGTGTCATTTTAATGACCCCTCACTTTTTCCCCGCTTCATCTCTAGCTTATTTTCTCGATTATTACTTTCCCTTTCATTTGAAATTTGGTGGTTTTAATTTATCATTTCCCACTTCTAAGTGTCATCTCTTTTATCTTTGGAAAATACCCTTTTTTCCTTCTTTAGTCCTCTCTGTGAATTCACTACTCCCAGTGGTTCCCATACCCTGTGGTTATCTTCCTCTTTCCTATATTGCCATTTCTGTGTGGCCTTTGAGTTTACTTCCTTTCTTCTGTTTTGCTTTTCTTTCCCTTGATCTTCCTTGATGTCTCCTGTGTCTTTTTCCTTTCTTTTTTTTTTTTGTTGTTGTTGTTTTAATTTTGGTTTTGTTTGTTTAAGACTTGGGCTGGTCAAGGGACCTCACTTTTCACTTCATCCAGCTTTGACTCATCTTTCAAATGATTGTGGGTCCTTTCCCCTTTCTCTTTACCTTTGGATCTCCTTTTCTCGCTGTCAGTCCTCTCAGGAAACTTTCTTCCAACTCCTCCTTCTCCTATTGTGTTAGGAGGGAGATGGGACTTAACAAAATAAATTACTGTATAGCTGTGCTTCCTTTGCTTTCACCTTCCATGGGTTTTTTCACTCCTGTTCCCTGACATCCTTACACAACTCTGAAGAAAAGGCTTAGACAAGGATAATAATGAGTCAGATGGTGATCTCTTTTCCCACTGCCTCCATATTTCAATTAAAGTCAAACACTCAGAAAAACCTGTTCTTTGACCCAATAGTGACATCACCCCTTTGCCATCAAAGTTCTTCATACTCCCACAGTAAAACTCGTGAATACCACTTTCATTTTACACTGAAAACTTGCTGTCTGAATTATTCCAGGGAAATAAATAATACCAAGTAAGGTTTGGGTACAGTTTAAATACACCACTTTGATTTTCAATTGCAAATTTTTGTCTCCTTTCTCATTAAGTATATTGAGAGTTCAAAAGTATGTCTTGTATCTAAATCATGTGAAGTCTGAAAAAAACTAAAAACCCTAAAATTAGGCTTTATAATTGAAATTGGTACATTTTGCCAACCACTGCACCTTTATGAAATCAAAAAGAAAAATATTCAAGGTTACTACTCCAGCTTGCATTAGGTCACAATATATAAACTTTTCATATCACAGTAAATCCTTTTGTCAAACCTATTCAGTGACAAACAAGGAAAAATAGTTTTCCAACATGGGTTGCATGAATCTCCCTTTCTATAGGTAGAGGAAACACACACGGCACATTTTAGCTTCTCATCACTTCTCTGTGAGTATATGAACATTTTCCAGCAAACTCCCAGCTTTCCCTTCAGCTTAGTATGGTGCTTTTTCAGGATTTGAATTTTCAGAAAGGTTTGTCAAATTGGAGTGTTAACAAAACCCACTTGCTGTTATAGGGCTTAAAAATTCTGGGGACAGCATTCCAGTAAGAAATCAAAATTGTAACAGCAGAGAACAAAACCACTACTGTTTCACTTGGCAAGAAGTAAGTTTACGGAGCGGGATTGTGAATAAACCCAGGCCAGTAAACCACATAAGTGACTCCTTCACAGTAGAGTAAACTGGCCTGTGCTGAATGCCCTGCTTCTGCAGCAGAGTGCCGCCAGTGCTGAGCTACTTGGGTACCTCCACACTGCATTGCAGTCAGCTTTGTGAGCAAGTATGCTGAGAAGCACCTTGGCTTTTTTTTTCCAGCAAAAAAAAAAATCTCTCCTTCAATGTAATCACTGAATTAGCAGTCTGGGAGTCAGTTCTGGAAGCAAATCCACACAGAGAATTGGATTCATCACTCTTCAAGCTGGGAAGAAAAAAAAAGGCTCCTGTACAGTTCCAGCTCATGAACTGCAGTTGCAGCAGTAGTACAAGTAATGCTTGTACTAAAGAAATCTGTGCTTATTTTAAAGGCAGCTGACAGGGAATGTGTGGTTAGGCATAGTATAACCAGGGCCCAGTGATGCTACAGAACATCTGGACTAATGTCAGTGGCACTTCTTTAGCCCTGTTTTTGAAATGTAACAAGAATTGTTACATCACTGCTTGCACAGAAATGCATCAAGGAACACAATATCTGGTTATATTTTCATATTAAGTACAATGGTATGAAGTGGTTTTTGGTGGGTTTTTTGTTTTGGGTTTTTTGTGGGTTTTTGGGTTTTTTTGGTTTTTTTTCAGGTATAGCATACAGGAATTTCCATTTTTCCTTGGCAGGCTAAAGGATTTTAAATGAAGCAGTACTTCACCACTATTTACTCAACAGTTGATTTCTTTAGTTGGTTAGTTGAATGCTCAATGACCACTACTGCTGCTGTCATTTTCCTTATGAATGACAAACAAGAGTTGCATTCAGAGAACTTACATACTGTAAGTTCTCAACTGTATGAGCAGCAGCTGAGGTCACTTGGCCTGTTCAGCCTAGAGCAGACTGAGGGGAGGCCTCACTGCAGTTACAACTTCCTTGTGAAACGAAGAGGAGGGGCAGGCACCGATCTCTTCTCTGTGACCAGTGACAGAACCCAAGGGAATGACCTGAAGTTGTGTCAGGGGAGGTTTAGTTTGGATATTGGAAAAAAGTTCTTCCCCCAGAGGGTGGTCGGGCACTGCAACTGACTCCCCAGGGCAGTGGTCACAGCACTAAGCCCAAGAGAGTTCAAGAAGCATTTGGATGATACCCTCAGGCACAGGGTGTGACTGTTGGGGATGGTCCTGTGCAGGCCCAGGTGTTGGACTCAGTGATCCCTTCAAACTCAGAATATTTTCTGATCCTGTGATTAGGGTGAAGGGTAGGAGATGTTCCTAGGATGCACATACCATGGAAACACATGTCCTGAAAGCCTTGGAAACAGAACAACCTCATTTTATATTGTACTTACCCTGAGCATCTTTGGTATTGCTACATAATTCTTGACTTCACCATGAAACACAACATAAGAAAAGGACACAAGGCACTGATGTACTGACACGAAAACACTTCTTCCAAATCTCAGATACAAAGTCAAAGAGAGGTAGCAGTAATAAGATACTAATTTTATCCCTAAGACTGTGGGTCCTTGTCTCCTCCACATGTTCAGCCTCTCATCACCAACAGGACAAGCAAAGGAATTAGAATGTAGGTATTGTGAGAACATACTCAGTGTTCAGTACAGACAATTTATGTATCTTTAAGCATATTTGTACCTGTCTACAAGCTGTTCAAACTTACACGTCAAAGTAGCTTACACTTTCTGTTGCTCAGCACAGCAGTTTGCCAGCTCCCTCTTAAATGTAGTACAAAGAAAGATCTGACAAAAGCATCCCTATTCATACATGGTGGTGCAAAACAGTTCCCAAGCACAGGGGCTATGAAACAGCTGCTCATAAAGCATCAGCATCAACAACCAAATATTAAAAAAGAAAATATAAAAAAGTTGATGAGGCATGAAAAATTTGCACGAAAAGCCAATTGAATTCATTTCCATTTTAAACATGCATATGTGAAGGTACTCTAGAGAGTACCTAAGGAATGGAGAGTTTTGGTGAAAAGAAGCAAAATAAACCAAGTTGCTACTCAAATACTGCCTACAAGTGTCTCACTACAGAGAAACTAACGTGACAATGCAGCAACAGTAGCATTAGATGACAAACTGCTTTCCATTGATTCTCCAGATTCCTGTGATGCTTAGGCGGGAAGCAGCAATTTTTGCTTACACATAGATCAATACTCTGTTTCTAAAATCAAGGATTTATTTCTAGTGTTGGCAGAAAGAAAAGAGGTCTGCTAAGTTGGATATGTCACAAATTTACCAGTTTGATGTTGGCTAGTAAATTAAAGCCACATTTTGTCACTAATATGTTAGAAAATATTATGCCAGTATCACCTATGATCACAGGATGTATAGGTAGAGAGTCACTAGCTTTCAGTGCATTATGGACCAGATATTACAAGTGATTTAGTGGAACATATATTTTTGAGAGTTTGGTAGTAAAGCAAATAAGACTGCGGCGTGTTTTTTCCACTCCTTCAGCACAGAGTAGTTTTTTTAGGAATAAGAACTATCAATTAAGAAATCAAAAAACCTTAACACAACAGTGACCAAGCAGAGTATCAGTACCAGGCCACATCTGAGAAGAAACAGCAGCTTCTTCGGAGGGCTGTTTTTTGACTGGGACACTTGGGACAGTGGAGAACAGAAAGGTCAATAGTGAATTTGAGGAGATGGTTGTGGCCAGCAACCTGGATTACAAGAGGTAACTTCTTCCCACTAAATGCAACTGCAACGAGAGCAGGTGCATTCACCGAGAGTCCTAAAGATCAGCACAGGAGCATCGAGCACTGGGAAATCTGTGAGTTCCTAGGTCATGGTCTGGTTCATATCAGGAATCCCTCCCTCTATGGGGTCTAGATAATACTTTCCAAAATTTTTGCCTGCAGATGTTTTAGCCTTAGTTGCAAAGCACAGGTCTTTTTAGTCTATTACTGAAATTATCTTTGTTCTAGAGGCCATGACAGAACTGCTCTGCCCATAACCAAATGTTATGCTGATAATGATCAAAAGCAATTCTCTAACTACCAAAACTATAAACTAACCTTCAGCACAGACAATGCATTTGGCTTCTTTCCTTTCTATAAGCCACAGGGCATTTGCTGCATCATTAGGGAGCAGAAAGGCTGCCTCTAAAACAGCCCCATGCTCCTATGGCCTTTTAATGATGCCTCCAATGACACTTCAGAGGCATGACCACCTTACCACCAAAAGCATAATTCTGACTACCCACTGGCTTTTCCTGAGGATGATGCTGTAAATCAACCACAGCGAAGAGTCAGCCTGTACAAAACCTGTTCAAGATGTTCATGTTACATTTGTGCACATTACACAGCATACATGGTTTAAGGCAAGTTTGGAGCCCACTGTGTTTACTACTAATTAGTGTTCCACAAAAGAGTACCCAAACCCTAGCAAGATCTATTTGAAGCTGGTTCAATGGAGCCTCATACAGGAGTGGGTAACTCTGCATTAAAGAAACACAAGCATGAGTGTGAGTAAATTTCATATGCTGAAGTAAGGGTAGGAAAAAAAGTTGGCAGCTAAAGAGGGCTCATATGAGTGGTATAACATTTTGAAAAAAAAGTAAAACTTTTCTATATGTCTATTATTTGCTATTGAAAAATTTTAAAAGCATTACAATAAAATAGCATTACAGCAGCAGGCCATGACACTTTGATACATAAAAAACTCTGAAAATTAGGCACAAAGTTTCTAAAAAGTCTTGGAAAAATGCTAACAAAAAATAAATCTCTTCTGCTCTACCATCAGCTGGACAAATACAAAGGTTAAAAAAAAATTGATAAGGAAAAAGCCGAGTTGTGCCCACCAAGACAAAACATTTTTAGTAGACTGTTCTGAATGGTTGTCAGTGTGAGTGATGTTATGAACCCATTGCTTCATACAGTGCAAGTACTTGCTCTTATTATGGTAAATAAGCTTGTTGGAACAATCCACATATAATAAACATTAAATGGCAAATGATATACTGTAGAATACCTGAAGACTTAAATAAAAGATCCTTGTGGAAAATAGTAAACCATTAATTGAAAAGATGAATTGACACTTCTAATAAGCCCTCTCTAGAATAGCTGAATCACTAAAAACATTTTTATTACAAATAGAAATCACTCCTTTAATAACAATGGAATTTGCCACAAAAAATAGATTAGCAATATATCGTAGCAAGTAAAACTACAGAAACGCATTATAAATCTGTCTTGCAAAGGATGGGAATTATACTTGGTGGTACACTATATTCCCACAATAGATCCTTTTTAGCATACACACTGCTGAAATTGTGTAAAGAAACTAAGAACTTTAAACCACTGAGATTTTTCTTACTTAGTTTGATATTGCAAAGATCCTTCTAAGAATGTATTTGGATACGTGGCAGTGATTATTTAACCAGCTTAGTAGTAACACTGTGCTCATCATTACAGTGTTTCTGGGATTTGATTTTAAGGGATAATATGTATTTTAAAATCATGTTTCCATTTGAAAAGATGTATTACTTTTGAGAAGGGAGCAATATCTATCTTTATATTACATTAAGAAATCAGTAATTTGGTGCAAATTACCTTCTTGAGCACATTACAGCTACTATACTTGCCCTTGGCTTCCCATTTTCAGCAGCTCCCACTTGATATGACTGTAAGCTGAGGTAGGAACTATATTACTGTAAGCATTAGTTAACTGTGTAATGGTGCTTTTTACTGTAATCAGAATTAACATTAGAGATATAGCCAAAATCAAGTATTTTGTCCTCATTTTCCCCTGAGTTTCAGCTATACCTTGTTTACATTGCCTGCCTGATAGCTGTTTCTCCTGTAAAACCAATTACTGAGGGGCTGGAAATGCCCCAGACTTGTCGCTCAGTATGATCTACCTGTGGATATGCCAGAGTGACAGCCTCTATGCTATGCTGATGAAAGCATGTCAAGCTCCTTTCCAGATGAGAAATTTCTTACACTAAGAAGGTTTACTTAAAAATAATAATCTCCCTCCAAATGCTAGATGTAGTCCCAAAACAGAACCCTGGAGTCCCATTACTCAACAGCCTGTGTGTTTATCTTCGAGTGCACACTTAAAACTTTTTGCTGGGGATATTAATCATCTTCTGATGAGTTGGTCCTAAGGTTAACAGCTACAGTAGAGAAGGTGAAAATATCTGCAGGACTAAGACTGCTTGCTTGAAAGCTAACTCTTTTCTGGACTACTCTTGTCTGAGTGCTCATCTCCATTGCAAGTTTTGCTAGATAATTTTACTGGTTTTCATAAACCTAGAAAGAAGACATTATTATAGTTCCAGACTTTAATACAAGCTTCCCATAGTTATTATTATTTTATTTTTAATATCATGCTCTTTTTTAAATTTCACTGTAGACTAATCTCCATCTAGGCAATCCCAAGTAATATGCTCTAAGTCTCCTGCTTCAGGCTAAAAGAAAAGAAAAAAAAAAAGCCAAAAGATCCTATTAGCTGGTGTGGCATCTATCCATTGTCTAAAGCAGAAATGAAGGCTATTAGTCTGCCAGCATTAGTTCAGATTTAAACACTTTACTCTAGACACTTTCATTAACTGTGTTGGCATAGCTATATATTACTCATTTAACCTGCACTTCATTGCATTCCTAATATGCAATCAGGTTTTGCAAACATGAACCTGAATGTAAGGCATTTGAGGCTGGAGTGCTGGTTGGTGTAAGTCAGAGTATTTTAGTGAAACTAATCCTCACTAGCCTAGATGAGAATCCAGCCCTATCTCTACACCTGCAAATGCAACTATATTTCTTCTTAGAATAGATCCTGAATATGTCTCCATTTTTAGTACAACACCTGGGAGTTATGCTCAGCTCACTTTTCATTGCATTAAAACACCCATTAAAATGAGAATTTGTACTGTTATAAGGAGCATAAATTGCCTCTATGCAAGATGCACTAAAACTAAGTGAATAATTAATCTATTTTTCATATACAAATTTATTCATGGAATAATATCCTATAATAGCTACTTTATGGAGATTACAGGCGGTTTCTCCAAGGCACTCAATAATCACAAAGCTATGCTGGTTTATTTGCCTGGACACATTACCCCTACATAACACCTTTTTCTCATGATTGGACTGTCAGGTTTCTGGGATGAAATTTGCATTTATCAATTCAATTCTTAGCAGCTTCAGAACCCAAGAAAATACAGACCACATACTTTCTAGAGAAAGTATCAACAGTAACTCAGTGTAAGCATTATAGACATGACAGTCCTACTTATGGTAACTACCATTCTGAGGTTTTAACGAATTTAAATTCCTGGAACAATCAGAACTAAGTCCTTATACAAACAAGTTCCAAGCCCCTGACTCCCAAAACCATTCAGTTGTTTTGTGATTTCTTTTTAAGACAGATTAGAAAAGCAGAATACTATTAACAATGTATTAAACTATAAAATATTCACTAATGTCCTTCTCCTCCAGCTAATGGGATTCGTAATTATCTCACTTCAATAGCTAAGAGAATTTTCTCAATATTTCATTCTGTTACTTCCTATATGCTATTTCCCTGTTGAAAACAAGGTTTAAGTCACTCCAACAGGTCTGTTCCTACATTTAATGCACCAGCATTTTCTATTCTCACCTCCAGAAACTTATCTTAGGTTCATATCTCCTTTGAAAAACATTCTCAAATCAGCCCAGTCTAATTCTGTGCTAATTATCACTATGGTCAGAATGAATATATTGAATAGACAACCTTAACATATATAACATATATTCTTTTGAATTGTATAGCCTTCTGCCTCCCTGCTCATACAGAAGTGTTATTGTACCTCTGCTGGTGTAATTCTATGAACAGGCTAGGCTTGTAAAGAGAACTAATATCCTCTATTAGAGCAAGAAATATAGCCGGAGAGAAAGCAACCTTTGAGCCCAGAAATCTAATGAAAGTCCTCTGTGACAAAAACCTTTCTTGTTTTTCTTCCAGCTGTATTATTTGGTCTTATAAGAGATATAACCTTTTCCCTGTAGGCCTGACTGTCCTTGGTTATAATAGATTACTTAGGATGGAGATAGGTCAAAAAGGAGTTGTGCAACAACAAACCAAAAAGCTAAAAACACAGTTAAGGAAGGCAAAACCATGGCATAGATAAATAGCAACTCCTTACAATAGTCTGCCTGATAGTCCTGAAGAGGGACTCTCCAGCCTTAACACTATGATAGGATTTCTTGCCAAGAGTACTACCTCCTGATCAAAAACACAATAGCCAGTTTTTTTGGAGAGAGTGCACAGGTGAGTTGCAAATGGGCACACTGTCAGCTATCTGCATAAAGCGAGCAGAAAAATGGATGTTACTCAAGTGATATCTGTCAATCTAGGAGGTTTTAGGATATGAAGGCACTGAAAGAAGAGCTGCCTCTGCATATCCATAGCAAAAAGAAGGCTGCAGACAGTACAGGCTTGCTGCTCCATGGGCAAGGGACCCAGAGAAAAGCAGTACAGAAATAGCTGAGGAACATGCTTGCTCTGCCTGAATCTTTACTGGCAAGGTTTGTTGCCAAGCTTTCCAGCTCCTGCACCTTGTATCAGAGCTTGGGGGAATGAAATACTACCCATGACACAGGGAAATCAATAAGGATATGCTTGAATAAGGAAATGAATCCATGGGATTCACAGGATAGAGCTGATAGAGGTGAAGGATCTACAAAACTATGACATTTGAAAGGTCATATTGACTGGAAAAAGGGAAACATCACGTCCATCTTTGAAAAAGTACAATAAGGTGGACCCATTGAAGCAAAGGCTGGCCAATGCAACCTCAGTTCCTTGAGGGATTATGAAGGCCTTTCCATCTGAAGGTGATGCCCTCCAGGGATGAAGGCAGGACGTTCCATCCATGTACTTCAAAGGCAGTTGATGCCTTTGAAATGGGAAAGCAAACTTCTGTAAATAAAGTGAAGAAAAATGGTGGAGATTTAAAAGCCTCTCCTTCATTGAAGCAATGAATTCTTCTATCTGTACCATCCATCAAAATAATATTTTCCTTTAAGACCCTGATCCTTTAAATCCCATCTTATCAATTAATCCAGATTGCTTTTTATAGTAGACAAATCTGCAAGTTATGTAGTTTCTTGAAGATTGGTAAAAAAAATTAAAAGGAAAACAAGACAATATACATATACAAATACACCTCAGAATTAGTAGCAGCTGTAATGCACACTTTATAGCATAAATTGGTGTACTCCCAGACAGACATAATAGATGGAAGTTTAATCAGTAATTATTAAGGTCACCTTATGATTTGTGCTGTGAAGCATCACTTTTTTGGTTTGCTTAATTTGGCAGTTTGAACTATATAGGCTGAAGCTTTCCACACCAGATGTCAGCTTAGGATAAAACAAATTATCATAAATGATACAAACGCATAATTTGAATTACAAAATATGGTGTTCAAATAAATTGGTAATTTTGTAATTTCTGAGCCATAGTCAACCTTGGAAAAGCTTTAAAATCCTTTTTATTTTTGAAGTGATAATACAGTAGGTAGTGTTTTAGCATAACTTCTACCAAGTTCCCCTCCTACTATTTTTCTACTTATTTCACACTTTCTAGCTGGAAAAGTTCCAGGTTTTGTCTTGGACTGACATTTAATTATTTTTTTTAAACTAGGGCAAAATTTTTCCAACTCTGCAAAAGAAAGATTGCAGAAAAAATATTCTCAAAATTAAAAAAAAATCTAAAGGTGTCATGACCTAGTTTTAATGCTATTTGCCACAGGAAGCTCAATTCAGCAAGGAAACAAATAGTTTGTGAAAAGTTTGAATACGGTAGCTTAACCATTTCTGAGACAAACAGCTCCATTCACCATTTTCACTTTTATACTGTCCTGCAACTCAGGTGCTAAATGACCTTGGTAATATCTGGTTCAGATAGTTTTTAAAATCTTACTAATATGCTTTTTCCTGACAGAATAGGACAGAAGTTCTAATTCATAGCTCAGAACACTAGAATTAGAGCTTTGGAATTTAGCAGGCTTTTTAGAGATTGTTTTCAATCATACCACAAAAGGCACTTTTAAGAGATTAGCACTAGCATTGAAAATCTGAAATTTCCTGTGGACCACATGAAGTTGTTTCTGACAGCTCAGATAATGGCTTGCTACTCATTAGTCATAAAAAAATAACAACCCACAACACTTTTATGGGTTTGGTTTCTGCTGTTTCTTCTTTGATGAAACAATTCTTTTTGCTTCAGAAATGGTTTTTTGTTCTCTAAAGCAAAGAACTATTTTTCTTTTTTTAAAACTTTTTTTAATTTTTTTTTTAAATTTTAGTAGCACACAGGGCTCTCATGTAAAATACCTAAGGAAAAATGTGTCTTTGAATAGGATAAAATTGCCTATCCTAAGATAGGCTTGATTCAGTGATTTGTAATTTCTTGATGCTTCAGGCTAGCTATTTTATTCTAACTCAAACTCTCTCTCTTTGAAATCAATCATAGTCCCATATCATAATCTGAATTAATACCTTAAAAAAACAACACATTTCCTTAAGTGTAAAAGAACAAAAGATAAGGCAAATTTTGATGCTGAAGAAATAATATCTTTTCTATTCTTGAGCTAGTACAGAAATAATATCAAAAAAAGAATTTTTCAAACAGCTGTCTTTCACTCTAGTCCCAAATCAAAGACTCAAGGAACTGATGAAAGTCTACTGACTTCAGGCAACTCTGGATCAGTTCTTTGGCTGAGATGCTCAGCCCCATTTTTATTTTGTTCTTCTCAAATTCTAAAGGAATATGGCTGAAAAATTCACTGTGAATGAATTACTTCATGGAATGAACTGCCCCAGTTTCTCATGATTTGTTCATAGTGTTTAGGTATTGACAAATTTAATAAAAACCAGAGTATGGCAGAGCCTCAGACCATCACTTCAGCATTTCTATCCTTTGACTGAATGTCGAAACTCTTTATTGGATCATCTAACAGGAAAATAATCTGTGGCACATCCTTGGCACGAGTATTTATCAGAGAAATCCTAGTCAAAGATCAAGGGTGAGCTACAATGGATGCCTTCAAGCCACCCCCTCAAGCCTCCAGCTTTGGGCTATGGCATGAGTCTGGCAACAACCCCAGCACTTCCAGCAGTTCGTGGAGGTTATAAAACTGCACAAAATCAAATTAATATCTGAAAAGATTATCTTCTGAGTCATATATTGGTTTAAAACCCTGCATCTCTTAGCCTTAGCATTCCTAGACAAAACACATAAGAAAGACCTTGAGTGTATTGTTAAAATTTAGAAAATGAGTTAATAAGCAATAAGAGTGAAATTCCATTAAATAAAGAGAGGGTGTGCAGTGGGACCACAAAGGACGGGATTAGTTGGAATACAGAAATGCTCGCTCCTGAAGTTTTTGTGTTAACAATTCTGTAAAACTTCTAGTAATTACAGCACAAGACCTGCAATTCTAAAATATCGAGTTTAATATCAGCCTTCTTGGATTTGCTTTTGCTCTTATGTCAGGCAGATCCATTTGGTATGCACTTGCTATTCACTTTTTCTGCAATGGTGAAACAATGACAACACCACAAAAAAAAACAAAACCCAAAAACCCAGAGGATGAAAGATACTGTGTGTCATTAGAGTAACAAAATTCATTGCAGCGGCAGAAATCAGTATAATCTGAGTTCATCTGCAAGGGTAGAGAATGCATGGCGGTAAAAAAAATAAATAAATCCTCAAACCAGCTCTTCTGGCTCAGAGCCAGGATGCACATGTAAATTATCTAGTTCACACAGATCTCTTCCTAAAGCTTACTGCTGCCATATCAGTTACGTACTTAATATTTATAGATAATGGATGAAGTTAATCCAACTGACTATTTTTTCTTGTCTTGTTCCAGTTACATGAACATTGCAAAGCCCATAAGTACAAGGGAATGGACTCATAAAATGTAACTTAAAAATGAAGTTAGGATTTTTCCTGTGTTGGAGCTACTGTTGCCTTCCTCCAAAACACAGATAGAGAAGAACATCAAGCCTCTTCCATAACACAGAAGATTCTGGATTTGCAATGCCTATAGTCCCAAGTGGGATGTGAAGGATAAACTTAGGGTGATTCTGAACTTCACGCTGCCCCATATACAACATCTTGTCCAAATGAGCAGAATCAGACAGAGGCATATTTTTTGCAAAAATTGAAAACACACAAAAAAATCCCTTAGGAAAGACAATAAAAATAGATGAAGGCCCTGGCCAACCAGTTCTGGATCCAATTAATTCTTTGAAAATTCCATGTCTTAACACAAGTTTTCATTACCTCCTTTGATCACCATCTGCCTTTTTATGACCATTGTAAACCATAAAGGGTAGGTTATCACCAACATCACATTAAAGAATCACTGTTCTCTCTCCACCTCACACTCCTACTTTTGAAACCATAGGAATATAATGAACCTCTAAAAATGTATATAGTCAATGATAAAATATTGACAGCTGTGATGAGAAGAATGAATTTCCCTTTATCTAAAAGTTGTGCTTTTCAAGCTATATATATCTCTTGAATTTCTTCCTTGATGCAGTGTTCATATAAGAACATCAGTTCAAATAGACGTGGTCAATGCCCATGAGAACTGTCATACAATATAGACAAAGTTTCAACAATTCTTCCATAGGGCTTGTTATCACTTCAAGTGATCTTCAAATACAATTCAGTAGGAACACATCAGCAGTGATAAGGTTCAAAAGAAAAGAAAAATCATAGGGGAAAAAAATTCTAAAAAAAATTTATTCTCTTAACGCTGTCCAGCACTCAAAGATCAATCTCATTGCCAGAGATAAACTCAGTGATCCCTATTGATTGTCACCATTCCTAACTATTACATCATCTTGGTCTCTATTCAAGCCTTATCAAGGTATTCAACAATTTGAATGAGCACTGAACTCAATGCCTGAGTTCTCATTCTCTAAACTGGAATGCATTAGCTGCCTTACCTCATTAGGATGCTAGAAGCATAGTTTCATAAATACTTATTCACCATTTAAAACAAGAAATTTCTACAGATAGCAAAGAGATGCGAGTATTTGATAGATGACTACAGGCCCAGTTTAAACTGAAGCAGTTCAGAATGACCCTCCAGAACTCACTTTTGTACCAAAATTTTCCATCTTTTTGGAAGTTTCTGACATTCCAGCACTCCCTTTGTGACAAAATCTGCCCTGAGCTGATTCCTAAAGAGTCTGAGCACTCCTTTTCTTCCATATGTATTGACAAATCTAATACTGTCCTCACTACCTTCCAGTACAAACTATCTCCTGTGAACCTGACTCAAGCAGACATTCACACAAATACTGTTCACATTCACCATATATAGCACTCATGAGAGCACCAAACATCCTCCTATAGGTTACTTTGGTTAGAACCCTATGGCTCTCAAAACTGCGTGGTTTTTTTCATGAGAGACTAAAAGGAGACCTCATCACAGCCTACAGCTTCCTCATGAAGGCAAGAAGAGGGACCCAAGGGAATGGCATAAAGCTGTGTCAAGAAGCATTTGGGCAATGCTCTTGGGCACAAAGTGTGACCTTTGGGGATGGTCTTGTGTACGACCAGGAGCTGGATTTCAGTCATCCTTGTGGGTCCCTTCCAACTCAGGATATTATATGCTTATATGTTATCTGTAACATGAGACTAGTTCAACTGCTATATTAAATAACACAACAGCATTTTCAGAGGGTAAATCAAATAAAATTTTTGATAGAAATTTCAGTTCAGTAATTCAAACTGAAATGTGACATAAATGTGCTTAACTTATGCATTCCTGATCTACACAAGATTATATCTATTATAGCTGTACTTTTAAAAAATGTCATAAATTACACTGGAGGACAGAGAAATTTCTGAAAATTTCTAGGGACAGTGGTAGTTTTGGCAAGAAGTCAGACACCTTTCTTTGCAGAATTATGATCCATCATCATACATGAAATTCCAAATAATATGCACTCTTAGAAATAACGATCCAATATGAAATGCTGAATTACCTGGGAGAATTCTATGTGATCAAATATTATTAATCATATCACGTTGATTAATTTGAATGTGAAACCAAATAAATCTTAAGAATTTTGGACAGCTCTTCTATTTTAACACAGTGATATTGACTAAACTGTCCTGCACACCCTAAAAATAAAAATATTGATGAAGAAGAATTCAGGGATCAATATGCATAAGACTAAAAAAAAAATAATGACCCAGCACCAAATGAGAAGTTGTGGAAAAATTTTTATACCACTAATACCCAGGAAGGGGGTTTTTTTGGTTCCTTTTTAATATGGACAGACTAAATACTTCAAATGATCTCAAATTCTACCTTCACTATGTTTTTGACACATAACTGCTTCATGTGCTTAGAGCTGATAGTCTTACTTCAAAGATTGATGTAAAAAGCAACTAGGATACACTGGGTTTCTTTCTCTTTGGAACTTCTAAAAGAGGATGGAGAAGAGGATTATCAGCATGTTAATTGAGACATTCTTATTATTAGAGATAATTGGTAATAGTACTTTTTATGTAAATTACTAGCTTTGCTATTTATTACATGGTAGCATTATTATGATGTTTTGTTTGGATACCTAATCAGCACTCAGATTGTCATCATAATGATGACTGGGGGAAGAACTAAAGCTCTGATTTGGTGAATTAAAATATAAGGAGGATTTTGAGATGTCACTGTCAATCAAGTGCTGCCTTACAGTTCAGCATCTGCTGGAAATATTTTACTTTCTACTCAAGCCCAGCTGCAGCTCAACTACACCACATGTGAATTTTGAGATTTTCCTCATTCACATTCAGGAAATATTTAATTTATAAGATTAAAATGATTAAGATTCTCCCCTTTCATAAGGGTTATTTAAGGATGACAGTCAGTCACTAGTGGCTTGGACTGGATTCAAATCAATGACGTAAATACAGGACATTCTGTAATCTATTATCATTTCCTGAGTGAAGCACAATGATGTTTTACATGTTCACATCAAGGAAAAACATGTAATTTGATCAAGCTGCAAATGCAAACTTCTTGGCAGAGCCTGAGGGAAAGCAATGACAACAATAAAATGAACAGGCAGGTTGTCAAGAGAAGTGAAAGTATTTTCAACTGCAAAATTTTAAAGAAAATCTTGCAGTGGAGAGGATGAAAATATGGACTACAACAGTCCCCAAGGCTATTCTGGAGGTGAAGGATTAGTTTCTGAACTGCAGACATGCCATTATGAAATGAACTCAGATAAGAGTTAAATTCATTCATTTACTTAACTCTATTGTTGGCAGGGGAGCAAGTCCTCAGTGATGTAAATTGGATTTGGAGCCATGACAATTTCTAGCATGAGTGTCTGACCCTAGAAGTATTTATTTTGCTTGAAAAAGTAAAGACAGTTTATATGTAAATGAGATGCAGCTTCCCAGTTCTGTATAATTTGTCAATATGGGTGTTAATTTCGCACAGATTGAGTAATCTCTATTCTAGAATAAATAATAAGACTTGATGCCACCAACCCTTACTTGTAGCAGTCATGTTTTATTATAGTGGTGGGACTAGAGGAACAGAATAAAGGCTACTGTCATGAACATTTTCACATATCATATGACATCTTCATATAATTTCTTTGAAATGTTTCCTGGTCTCTTTAAACATAATGATTGATGCTAAGAGCTAAATGAAATACTAGGGCAACTATTAAAAGAGAGATGTTCCATGGGTTTTCAGGGAGTAGTACTTTTTGCGAATGGGTATGAGTGTAGGTAAAAATATT
This sequence comes from Campylorhamphus procurvoides, assembly GCA_013396655.1. NCBI lineage: Eukaryota > Metazoa > Chordata > Aves > Passeriformes > Dendrocolaptidae > Campylorhamphus > Campylorhamphus procurvoides. The sequence goes on along the minus strand of WBMV01006571.1, from coordinate 538,395 downwards.
ATAGGGAAAATATGATATCAAAATTACTGCTACCCTTTCTTCTCTTCATTACAAAAGGATTTATGCCTGGATGCAGAAAGTGGAGCTTAAACCTGACACATGAAGAATTTCTTGGGAGAACTTCCCCTTCTGAGAGTTTGAGGTATAAATCCAGATTCTCTGATTTATTCCCGCTCCTGATAGCACTGGCCTCGATCTGGAGACTTGGCTTTTAGGGATTTCAAAAGACTCTTAAAGCATCTTTAAAAGTGAGAACACTCAATTTCAAAGTGTCATAAGATCATAATGCAGGCTATATATTTCAAAAAGGACACTTTTAAAGGGTTTTCTCAGACACAACATTAAATTAAATCACTTCGCCTAAGAACTACCAAGAGAAAAGGGTGCAGAAGATGAGTAACAACATCATTCATTTACATTTTTATCTCACCTTCTCCTTAAAACATTTAAACGTATTTCATTTTCATTTTATTCTGACCTAATTAACACTGACTTACAGATTTTCAGTTGATTAACAAACAGATCTATCTGGATTGTAACACATATTTTGAGACTCTTTCAATAATGTTTTCTAATAATCTTTTTCCAAATAATTATGCTTGTAATAAAGTCTCTAATAAAAACAATGCATACTTTCGTGTGATATATGCATCCTGCGATATAAGTTTAAATTACCTAGAACTGATCTCAATATAAAGTTTAGAAGCATCTGTTCTATTCTAGCAGTTATTCTAAACCTCTGTATTTGGTACACTAATTTAATGGGTGAATTGGTTAACTTACTTAACACAGTCCTGTTTGTTCTTGCTTTGTTTTGGTTACTCCAACTTCTTTTCTAACCTGTCAATATTATTTTTGTCTTCTTTGGGTCTATGACTCTCTTAATTTTTCATGTCTCTTTCTCTTTCCTTTCTTATTTCCTGCTGTCTGCTAGACAAAATCTCTCCAGCCCTATAGAAAGCAGTGAATATTATTCAGGATCATAATAAAAAGCACATAGTTGGGCTTGGCTTCTACCTACCAAAATGCCATGGATGCCACTGGAATTTTAGCCTGTGCTTAAAAATAAGAAAGCATCAAAAGACTCAAGTGCTTTCCAGACTGGGATGATTAGAAAATGGTAACCCAGGAATCACAGCAGTAACAACATTTATGAGGATTCAAAAGTCAATTGCTGTAATTAAAAACAAAGGAGTTCATTGGCTGGTTTTGGATGGAGAAGGATCTACTTGTATCATAATGACCATTTTAGAAATAGACAATCACTACATCCCAGAAAGAGTCTTTTTCATATCCTGAATGTCACCTTAGTATTTGCAAGGTCATTTGCCATCAGTAAGACAGATAGAGTAAGCATCTGCCAGCCCCCCATGGTTGCTTGAAATATCTACAGAGTGCAAAGCCAGAATGCAAGTAGATATATCAACTTTTTTCTAATAGTTTTTCCTTGCCAGCAACTACTACCATTGTCAGAAACAGGCTATAGACCTGGGTCAACTTTGGGTCTGACTTAATACAGCAGCCCTTATCCTACAAAACCAAAAACTTCCACAGAGCATTGCCAGAACACTGCTAATGTTCAAGCCTCATCTAATAAACTTATTTAGGAAACTAGCTTTATGCAGGTTAGAAGATGTCATATAAAACTACTTAGTCTACTGAAACTTCAACACATTTTACACAACTAAACACATGCTTCGTTGATCTATTCCTTTTTAGTAAGGATGAATTTAATCATGGCTTAACTGTCTGCCTGAATCTGGCCTTGTATATACTTATTTCCAAGACCCATACTTGAAACTTAAATTCCCCATAAACAGATCTGTGCCTTCAGAAACTATAAAACATAAAGCATATACTCCAACATCAGTGTCTACCTCACTGAATGTTAAATCAAGATCAAAAGCCCAAAGACAGTTTTAAATAAATTAAAAACAAATAAAACACCCTTTATTTATTTTCACTGAGAAAGGTGAGTTGCCTCACCTTTTCACCGAAAAAGCTAAGGGAAAATCTCCTTCCCTTCTCTGCCCTCTCCCACAGCCTTTCCTTCACTCCATAAATACATAGCATGCTTATAATTCACCAGCTTTCAAATCTCTGTACCATTTATTATTCTTGTTACTGTGTCAGAATATTTCTATGAGCCGCAACACCTTCTTTTTCTTTTTTTTTTTAATCACAAGGAAATTGAGTCAGAAAATGCACTAAAAGCAACATTCTCATTTTCCAAGACAAAAGCGTAACAGAATGCAGATAAAAGTGCCCTTGATGTTTCCAAAATGCATGCTCCCTTGACACTGATGTTTCAGCATCAACTGACTAGAAAATAAAAATTAAAAATTTGAAGCTTCTAAAAAGACTTAAAAAAAATAATTGTTGGCCAAAGATATATTTTAGAAAAACTCTTATCCTATTAAATTTTCCAGTGAATGAAAAAAATATATACTTTGCTTATTCCGCCAGGTTATCATGCAATCAGTTATCCCATTCTCTGAGAAGTATAAATTACTTGGAAAAAAGAAAAATAATGAAGAAAAAATCCTAGGTTTATATCACACATTGCACCAACATAAGGCTATTTGTTCATCATGTAACAAAATGGAGCACAAAATCATGACACACAAAACCAGAAAAAAAATACAAAAGAAATACAGACACAATTTAATTGACAGTGCTGATGTTTATACTCTGTTATCTACCTTTACAAGAAGGTTACTGACATGTATGTTTTTAGATGGGTATGGAAGTGGCTAATTGAGAGTCTAGGCATTATTACTTTTATATAGGTGTCTCTCTATCCACTAAAATAACATAAATTCAAATATTGTTCAGTTTGATTGCAGATAGTGAAATGTAGTGATCTACATATTTCATTTGATTTCTGAGAAGAGACTTGAGTAGATATCTTATACCATATCTATGTAAGATGTCAGCACCAGAATACCCTTTTCTCCCCCGCTCAAAGTCAGTTTGCCTAAATTTCTTTAGGTGCAAGATTTTTCAGTTCACTCCATCGATTTATATTTTTTTCTTAAGTAAACACTGACCTTTTGCTTCTACTCCCAACCTTTCTCTCAAGGTGACACAGCCCTGTCCTTGGAAAAGTAAACATGTTAATTTTAGCCAGAATCAGACAACCTGGCATTTCCCAATAAATGATTTAATCAAACAGGCTTATAACGCTAAAACTGCAGTGACAGGTAACTCAGTCATTAGTCTAGCTGTTTGCATTTTGCTTGCATTTCTTCTGCCAAGCATTTCAGATCAAGAGGCCAGCAGCATTCCTGGCCTGAATAATGCCAGTCAGTTCCAAGCTTGGGTGGGGGATATATGAAGGAACCACAAACTGCATCAGAAAATGAAAGGTCAATCTTCAAATGCTATTGTTTGGAGAAAGCTAGCAGCATAACTTCCAGCACTACATTTGTGTGGACATACTTTAAGCAGCACTGTGCACTAACTGTGCACTTACGTTGCCTTTTACTGTGTTGAGCTGATTTTTGCATTTTATTTTTGAACACAAATCGCTTCAGCGTTATCAGCAAGATTTTTTTTTATTTTTTGCAAGTGGGAGTAGACTATGTTTTGAACAACATGTAGAATAACGACCTAAATGCAGCATGTGGGTTACAGGTAGGAGTGAAAAATTTCATCTCCAGAGCTTTGATTTAGGTGGGTGCAAGCTCGTCTCACAGTACATCTGTGCATTAGGCTCCCTCGAATGAGGAGACAGCTCCTATGTCTAACACCCTCCCTGAATTGCTTGTCCACAAAAAGATGAGGCGGTAATTTCTGAAGAAAAACGGTTTATTTTTCCTGTTTTAGGTGGGTGGAGAACATCAACCTCTTTTACACAGGCTCCTAGAAACACACCAAATGGTTGTAATTTCTGCAGTAGGGTCTGAGCCAGGATTTAACCATAGGCTGAAAGAAAAGCTCATGTTGCTATTCTGTCTCTAATATAAAATCCCAATGCACATGGAAAACGTTTAAGTGTGTGTTTCTTGGTCTCAGACTGTCTCTTATTTAGTCAGCGCAAAACTTTGGGAAGTGTCTGGCAGGAAACACTCTAAGCACTGTAAAAAAGACAGATTTAACATTTATAGTACCAATAAACCTAAGACAAGTTTACACAATTGGAGCTCTATCTCACAATGAAGCATTTTCATCCAAAACTATTTAAGGAAAATATATACAATTCTTCATCTACAGTCAGACAAATAAAAGTGCATTTACATTACACAGGCAACATAAGATATTTAACAACAACCCAAAAAGAGGCTACAAAATGAATTCCTTCAGCTTTAATGGAGAAAGAAACACTGATTTCATGATCCACCATGCAGAGTGGAGAGTTTCCTTTGCAGAAAAAGATGACTTAAAATGTAATTCAAAGTAAATTCAAAACAAAGTAATTCAGACCACAGCTAAGACAGCAAAAGATAGTGAGTGTAAAAGGAAAATGAGAGAAGAATCAGACCTGCAGTTAAAACAAAACGGACACTTAGAAAAGGAAATATAGATAGGAGTTTGATCTCAAGACAAAACAATAAATTTGTCTGCACAACACCAGGTAAAGGAAGAAATCACAGCAAGTGCTTTAAGAAGCAGGGAAGGCTAATCCAATCCACCACACCCGAAGCTGATGCGAACCATCAAATGCTGCAAAAAATGAGGCCACCACTGCTTTTCACCCCCAATAACCTGACTAGCTAGCAGGCAGCCTTGGCTGCAGCATTATACAGTTTGCATTGCCACATTTCTCCTGATTTGGGGTGTAACATCCCTCTCTTGCCAAGGAGGATCTTGCCTAATCCTATTCCAGAGCAGCTCCCACACATCTGAGGTTCTTTCAGTTTATGTTATCTGGTTTTGGATGTTGGTTCAAGACGTACAAACAGAGCTAAAGTTGCATCTACTGCATTCCTGTCCCTCTTCCTCCTTCTCTTAACTAGCCCCTGGTACACTGATGCCAGCAATCCTTTTTAAACGCAGGTCTCTAGTGATTATCAGTGCACAGAAATGAAATTCTGTTATTATTATTATTGGTAGGAAAATGATTGCTGACCACATTTGTGGTCAGCAATAAGAGAGAAAGTGAAGACAAAACCATATAGTAGGAAACTATGCTTGTGAAACATCAAATTTTGCAGCCTATCAGATACAATTGCAGAGGGATGACGTTCTTTGAAAAATAAAAATGACTGTAGTTGGTAACTATATTCCATGTTTCAATAATAGCAACTTTTGAATGTTGTGGTTTAAAGTGTTTGACTTCAGTAATTTATAAATGTGCTGCTAAAAGCCTGCAGCCAAATATTAGACTTATTTAAGTGAGTAGTTTGACTGATTTCAACCACTGGAGTAAATGAAGATAAACAAATAAATGAGGATATATAAAAGAAATTACATTTACACACCTACTTCTCATCACACTTTCTGATGTGCTACATTACAACTGAGTTTCAAAATAAAGAATTAGGTGCAAAAAATCCCAAACAACATTTCAAAATAATTTTAATGGAATCTTACATGAACATACACGTCCATGCACATACACATAGATTAATAAACATTTTATGAACATGAGAAAGTCAAAGACCTGTGCTTACAAACAAGACCACAGATTTGGAGTACATACATTGCCAGTTACTCAAATTTCCACAATCATGGTCTGATTTTTATAGATGTTCCATGAAGAGACAATATCAACTGAAATCAATGCCTCATTAAATCAATCCTTATGGGGTAAAAAGATTCATTCACTTTACATCCAGAAGACAAAACACTGATTTTTGTTCCTTTTTTTTTTTTTTTTTACCTGTAAAGAAAACCCCAATATCTCTAGCGGTGTCCACAGATTTGTAGTACCAATTTTATCTAGAATAAGCACAGAACAAGCAAGACACAGTGCATAAGTCAAGTGAGCTTGGGAATATGGTATCCACAGAGACAAATTTCTCCTACCTTTCTTCTACCCATGTCAATTAGGTGGAACTCACATCCAGGAAATAGGGAAAAGGAAGAGGCCAAGTTGTCAGTAACGAGAAGAAAAAGAAAGAGATAGAAAGATTATTCCCTGCCTAAGCATTAATGAAGGTAAAGAAGAAACAAATGAAGAAGGAACTGGAAGGCCACCTAACTCCACTGTTTTTTATAAGGCAAAGGAAATTGTAGCCACACAAACTTTGAAGACAGACTTTTGGCTCGTATGACTGTATCAAATCATCATATTTCCATGCAATGTTTGCTAACCCAACTACAATTCACTATCGGATTACAACATGATGCATTGTATTTTAAAGCTCTCTGTGATCTTATTGACTGAGAGGATTGGCTTCTGGCTGTTAAAAGTAGACACATCAACTTTAAATACATGCCAAGGGAGTTTAGAGCATTCTGTGCCTGGATGCACTGAGCAGTAAGAAAAAGTATTCTTTGCATTTTATCTACTTGGTTGTTTGTTTCCAAACAAAGACTTTTCTCACTTAGTGTCAAATGTATAATGACTGTGTTCTTTTCCTTCTATGAGTTAATCCATTAGAAAAATGGCGATCAAAACTACATTAGGCATAGTTCCTTCTTATACAGCAAAAAATTCAAATCAGATGAATGGAAATGCCACGTGAATCAGACTTCTGTATTCAAACAGTTCATTCAGTTAACAGAAACACTGTACTTGATTTATCATAGCCCCATGGCACACGAGTAGCCCACAAATGTCATTTAACAAAAGAGATACTATTAAATAAAGAATTTGTGAATAAATCAGCAGTGATTTATCTGCAATGTGTAAGTATGAGCAAAGTATTTGGGTGCTGACTTTTTTCCTTTTGGTACAGGATACAAACATAAAACACATTTTGAAATCTTCAATTATGTTGCAAGTTGTAGAGTTTGTCATTGGCATTATTAGTCTGACATTTATCCCTTTTTCCAAATAGCTCCACCTAATAAAATGTCCATATCTTTTTTTTACCTACATAGCTTTCCTATATACTTGAGGCTCTAAATGCATTTTAAATATTAACAAAGCTTTCATTAAAATGCAGAAGCAGGGGTGGAGGAGCTACTAAAAAAGGCTTTACTCTGTCTCCTCTAGTTTTATGTGAAAGTATTAATCAAAACCTTCATTAATATTGTATGAATTCAGAGCCTTTGCACAATTGGAATGCACATTACTTTTTATTTACAATACTTTTACTTTAAGATACTCCATTTAACAAAAAGAAAAAATAGGAGTCTGAAGATATTTATCCACACATAGAAAGTGCTACATTATAGAACTCATATTCCAGGCAAACTTCTGAATTTGCAAATCAGAAAATTGAAATTCTGTAGGAATCTCAAACAGAATTTCCAAAAATCTGCATTTGATATGACAACCCCAGTTCTGCAAGTGACTGATTATTGAGTAGTCAAGACTTATTGTTATGGTTTTCTGTTTTCCTTACAAGACTTATGATGAAAAGTCATGCACTGTTCACAGACAGAAATATCCACAGCCTCCAGGAAACTGGGTGAGGCCAAACAGAATTATCAACTGTGCTGCTAAATACAGAATTATGGGGAAAAACAACATGCCTGTTGCACATTAAAGTCACAAATAAAAGAAGCTGTCATGGCATGTAAGGGAAAGTTCTTTTCTAGATAAATAGTGCTAAAGAACAAAAATGGTAAGAAGAAAGAAAGAAGTTTCATATTAGCAGGACATTATTAATATCCTGGTATCTATACTAATCTCCTGGGCTCTGTGCTGTTTGACATACTCATACAGGGGCAAGCAGAGTTAATGAACAGCAGAGTGACGAAGTTTGCTTATTGTGCTAAATAATCCAATTGAGTAAGCATGAAAATGGGCAACAAAGAATTCAGATCTCAGGGTACTGAGGGATTGTGATACAACAGATGACGTTCGATATTGATAAATGTGAAGCAATGTACATCAGAAAAAACTATTTTAACTATAGCAGAACAAAATAAGGAAAGGTCACAGGTTTGCATTAATATCCAAACCTTAAAAGGCTTAAAAAAGCATCAAGAAAAATCCATTAATCCTGATTCGTTAAACACAAAGGCACTAAAAGACAAAACTTCAAAGACTTTTTAGACTTAGACAAAAGTCTAAGAAGTCTTTAAAACTTGCAGTACCCAAAGGTGTGATGGTTTACAGAGGGAATACAATGTTTTTACGTCCTTCCTTAGACATTCTCTATCAGTCTTCAACAAAGTATATTGGACTAGAGGACCTTCTCAATCACTTCTTATACTATCTGAAATAGATTTGTTGCAGTCAAAATCAGTTCTCTCTTATTATTAAACACCACAATTACCTTTCCATGATAAAAATATTACACTTAAAACACTAAAACAATATATGCAAATATTCATGTTTTCCCTTCCTCCCATTAATACAACTCTATTTATTCCTCTTTTGTACTGCCTCCCCTCCCAGACCTACAACCCTTGCATACCTAGACAGGAGCTTCACAAATGCAAAAAAGTTTCTTTTCCTTGGACAACATTGTTTTACTAGATTAGTCCAGCTGTGCATATGAAGACAAAGTCAGAAATTACTACTTTTGAAAAAAGTAATATCTGGGAAAATGGCATTCTGTAGGAAGAACTTAACTGAGATCCAAATTTCACGTATGGATTCAATTCTGGCTATGACATTTTAAATTCCAAGCAGAAACATAAAAATAAATAGATAAATATGAAATCCAGAACTAATCTGCGATCTCAGTCAATATTGTGACTGTTCTGAGTGAGCCCAACTATATAAGTAAGCATATTAAGTTTATATTAATGGTTCATTTGAATGATGTAGATTTACACTAATTATGTGAATTTTATAAACAGCACGCATTTGCCTCTGCTAGAGACTCATTTAAGCATTTTCATTCTATGTATTACACTTTAAGAAGTTAAAGGATTTTTTAACATTTACTTTAAGTGTCATCATACAGATAATTTAATTTTCAGTATTTTTATTTGTTTTTGTCAGTTCTCATAAAGTACAAAGCTGACCTATATTTACAAGGGGTGAGGTAAGGCAGCTGCTTAACTCATGCCTTCTCCAGGACTTACTAAGAATCAAGTTTATGTAGTATGGGTCTCATTGCACTAAGGTATTTTTCAGTTCAGAATGAGTTTATATTTGTCTTCAAAATTACAATGTAAACACGATGATAAAATCTCCATCCCAAAAATAAAAAATGAAACTAACTTAATAGTGCTTCCTCTTGAAAAAATGAGCTCTTACGTTAGTGTGAACAAGACTAATAAGAGAAAATCTGCAATCTAATAAAACGTTTTAGATTTATATAATTTGTCTTATTTTACAAAATATAAATGAAAATTTCCTAACCAAAAGCAGCACCACATTCTATAATACATGAAATATATTAAATCCACCTTGTAATTTCTAGATTATAGCTCTCTGTCTTCTAATGCACATGTCCAAGGTGGAAAATTTGCAGGCAGTAACTTTAAATTTTAGTGTAGGAATATATCCAAGTACACATTGAAATTTAAACTGAAAATGCCTTCTAAAGCATGTTTGACTGCATAAAATTTGCTGATTTTTTTCATTTGAGATTGTTTATGCAACCTTCACAACAGAAGTTACTGTAATTCAAGATACCCAATTCCTGATGTTGGGGATAGAGGGGCTATATTTCAAGAAGGGACAAGACAGAAAAGCACCTTAAATTTATTCTAATAAAACAACTCACATGCTGTAGATACAAAATCAAAAGGGGCTCGAGGAGACCACTTGTCTGAAGAAGCTACAAACCTTGTGAGGAACAATTAGTATCATGCTCCAGTTTGAGCTCCTCCATTTACCTTGTTATGCCCATCTGTTTAGAGTTAACTATTTAGGAACCCATTTCCTGGGGTCTTTCTAATTACACATCAGAGCCCCAGTGGTAATGAGCACACCAATTATGCACTTAAAAGCAGTTCTGCATTTAGTGACAGTCTAGCAAGCTGAGAAATGAAGTGGAAAAGAAAAAAAGGAATGTGAAAAAGAGCGATGCAATGCTAGGACTTAGGAAATATGTAATACACTAAAATAAAGGTGATTTTTTTCTCAACTCAGAATAAAAACTCCTAAAGGTATATTATTACAATAAATAAACACTAACAGGTAAAAACACCAAGGCTAAGAAATTTGAAGAGATAATCCTATCTATTTGTGCACATATATATATATATAAAATTGGTTGCAGATATCAATGAAGAGGTCATGATACACACAGATCTAGTGCACAAAAGTTCATGTTGTCAATTACAGGAAACATAAAATCTACACTACCTAAGGAGTTTCCAAGCTTCCACTTTATGGAATCAAAGTCCAAAAAGGAAATGTTTCCATTCCATGCTGGTGTACTACCTGCACTTAATGCTGAGGATGTCACCTATACCACTTGATGCCTCCTCACCTCTGATGCTGCTGTGTAGATACTAACACTCCTACTACTGTAGGACATACAATTTTTCCAGTTTTCTCTTTCTGTACAGCAAATGTCCTGTCCTGTCTTTACAACCCATAAATGCCTTAGTTGTATAGATGGCTTTCTTTCCCAGTTATCCAAGGTTTTACTATATGTCACCACAGACTTAATAGGTAACAGCTAATTATGTGGCAAGATAGTTCAGTCAATCAGCTCAGTTCCTTAAAAAGAAAAAAGACAATTTCTACTGAGGTGTTATGCTGCATAGAAATTGTAGCGCAATAGAAGGACAAGAATAGGATTGATTAGAAGCTATGATGTGTTCACAGATCATGCTGGGAATCTCTGGTAAGCACAATGCATCTTTGATGTAAATCAATACAGACAGTCTGACGATGGCACTCGAGAAAGGAAGTGCAATCAAGCTGCTGCTCCAAAAGACAGAGCCAGTCCAGCAGTGAGCACACGGGCTCTCTCTTCACAGCGTCTATGGGAATGAAGAATTCATCTGATAATTAGAGCAGTTCAAATGATTTTTGCTGTTAAGTAGGCTGTGAAATTCAGGAAGGTATTCTGGGCTTTGCTTTATAATGGCACAATTACTCACTGATGGAGCACAGTAGCACCATTGTGGTGAGCCACTAGCAAACATCAACCTCTTGCATGCACTGCTTCTTTTGAACAGATGTCATAAAGTTTTCCCCATATTGTCTTGGGGATTTCAAAAACCCATTTTCAGACCCATGAACTTATGCAGTAGCTTTTTTAAAGAGAGAAGTTACAAAATGAAGACACATATGCACTTCCAACTCCCCCAGTCTCAGATGCCCAGCTGTAATTGTGTAGGTCCTGTTCACCAGAGAAGACTGGGTGGATAATAATTTCTACAACATTTACTCATTTATTTCAACACGGTCTATAGAGTTACTGGAATTGTAATTGAAAGGAAAAAAGAAGCATACTGCTCCCCTAACAACTACATTTCTGTCAGACAACAATGATTTCTTAAAGGTATTTCACTGACATTTTAAATGCCACAAATTGTATATAGGCACACAGTTGGCAGTAAGCTCCACTCCTGCAGGCCAAATGCGGGAGATGAGAGTGCTGGCACCAGCTCTTGTGAGGGATGCTCAAGGCAATTAAGTGACCCTATCCTTTTGCCCCCTTGCCTAAGTGTGATGGGGGACAGGAGTCAGGAGGGGCACCTCTGAGAACACTTCAGACAGGTCCAGGGTGAATGGTTCAAATCAATTTGTTGAGCCCAGGCCCTCATATCATGAAGAGAGGTGCAAGGAGTAGCACAATCCCTGGAGCAGCTGAAATGAACAGAAAGCTTCCTAAGACAGCACTGAGCCTGCTCTCTGCACACCATATTTCTTCACTGGAGGAAACATGCAGGGAGAGAGCCAAGTTAATTAGTACCTCAAGGACTAAAACTCACTCCATGTGATCTTTGAGACCAGTGGCTACAGTTTCCCTTCGGTTTTCCCTATATATATCACACTACATCAGCTGGCATCTGGTGAGGCATCTGAAGATGTCAGATGATAGCAACTTAAGACACTCAGTTTCACAGGAAATCGTGTTGCTACCAGAAAGCACATTGCCTTTTAAGCAGGTACTTTTCTTCAAATCCAAACAAAATCAGACAAATAACCAAGAAATCACAAATTAATATATAGTGCTTAAAATTCACATGAATAAATCATCTTTGAAGCGTAATTGAGCATACAGTTCTGAACATTTTGTTAAATGGATTAAATACCCATAAAGTTGCAAAAATGCCTTAGATGCTATTAGTTCTGCACCTAAATTTAGGAACTTAAATCATTAATTGGTCATATAAATCTAAGCACTTTTTATCTCTGAGATGTTTAAGACTCTTAGCTCCCAATAACTTTGTAAATTTAGTTATCTAACACCCATTAAGCAAAACCAACTCTATACTTCTAGTGGTTTTGAATATACTTGTAGTTTGGGATGATATTTCCCTCTCTGAGGAACAACTATATAATTAACATATATGTATTTATTCAATTACACATTTTAAAACACAGCTAAAATTGCTTTTATAGTGCACTGCTTCATCTTATAATATTACAGTTTAGTGATTAACACACTATTTTTTAGTTTTTTAATTACTGATGAGTTAATTATATAAGTATCCTACCACAAGAAAGAATAGGAACTTTGGCTATGTGAGCTTCATTATTTAGTGCATATTTCGCTACACCATTTCTAAAGTACCCTAAAGAGTCATACATGAAAATTTACACCTAAAAGGAGTCTAACATATCCAAGTGTTTCAAGCAGCTTTTCTGAATTTTTTGCAGATAATTCAGTCTTGCTGGAATTTTAATAAATGAAATTAAGCATTCCAGAAAACTGTATATGTAGATATGTATGTATGTATTTGTGTGTGAAGAGGAATTCTACCTAGCCTACAGAAAGATAAAAACAGTTTACAGCAAAGAGAATCTATCACAAAGAATAACTCAAGCCAATAGAAAAATCAATACAATACGCCACAGATAGAGCATGCAGTCTAACAAATCCACTAATGCTCAAATATCAGGAACAAAATTTGAAGAGTAAAGATTAAGGAATACTGCACGGCAGAAAAAAACAAATCCAGAGCAAGATAGAAATGAGCATAGTCAGTGATACCCAATCATGACCAGAAGCCATGGCATGATGTGAGAGCATAAAATAAAATCATCTCCTCATAAATCCGTTACCAGGACTCATGGTAGCTCTAATGAACTGCTCCATCAAAGCCTAAAACCAGGAATAAAAGGCAAGTGACCCTCTTCTAATTCCCCATCCAAGTCACTTGGCTCATTACACACTTACATTAGAGTGATAAAAGTCTGGTGAGTGATTCATTCGTCAGATGAAGAAGAAAATACAATTTGATGGCTTCCCTGAATCTGTCCATCTATCATCATGTTAGGGAGGGGCAAAACGAAGGAAAAAAACTGATGACAAAAGTATTAAAAGTTAAGAATGTAAGGACAAATGGGCTGTAGGTTAAGAAGAAAAGAGAAACCAAGAGGTAAAACGTCTCCCTGTAAAGCTATTAATCTCAGAAGTTAACCCCCAGGCACAATTTCCTACCACTGCCTCAGCATAATATATTCATTACCGCTATAAATAGTGTTGATGCTCTGCATTTACTATAGGCACTTGGGAAGAGGGGACATGGGGTGACTTTCCATTTAGAGAGGGGTCAATGACAAGGACAGGAATAAAAACAAAGAAAGGCCAATAATACGTGCTACTGTCCACAAGCAACCCATGAGTCTTTCCCAGGCTTGAAGCAAACAATCCCTTTTAGGAACTCAGGCACCCTCTGAAATAGAGATTTCCAAAAGATATATGATCTCCAGAAGAGAAAGGCCTGAGGGCTTTAGAAATAGATAGAAAGAACTGGAGTCAGAAGTCCATGTCACCTTTGGAGCATTCAGAGTATCTGAACATCCTGTATTTGAGGCCAGTCAATCTATTTTCACACAGAGAGCTCTGTGGCTTAGGGCATTATAGAAAAACTGTAGGTCACCAGATTTTGTGTGAATGCATTTATACCCATGTATGTATAATGTGCATACATATTAATGAGCTTCTATATGAGCTTGAAACGAAATTGACTCCAGTGAAAATTTTTTCTTAGCTCTCCCAGTTCTTCCTAGTACTCTGTGCTCTAAGAGAGGGGCGCAGTTGCAAGGCACTATAGCTAATTCTACATAAATAAGATACACAAATAAGTAAATTAAAATCACAAGCGGGCACTGAACTGGGAACTCTTTTTGTTAGTTGCGTTACGAGCAGAAATCTGAGGGCAGTGGCAAAAAGCTAGACAAAAATTTCCTTCTTTATTAGTTTTTCAACTTATTATGAAGTCAGCAGGAAAAGCTGGACAGTGATCTTCTAACTGCAAAGGGGACCAGAGTACATATCTGTATTCAACTTTTGGCATTTCACACTGACCACATGAACTTGGACCATTTGGACAATAAAATCAAAGCAAGAGAAACAACAAAGCCAGCAAAAGAAGTAGCCACATTCCTTCTCTTCCCACACTTCTCCCTTAACAGTGTTTCTTCCTCTAAACTCTTCCGTTCCCACATTGACGGGGACATGTGAAAATGAACATCCTTGCTGTTGTATCACCCAGTGATATCAGAAACTAAAAATACAGAAGAAAACATGTCCTGTCATTCCACATTATTGAAGGGCTTCTCCCTACCACTCAGCTTGATCTCCTATGTGCTTGCCCTACACTCATGTCTAAATTTTACCAGCTGTCAGTCTAAAACTCACCTTCATGAGGTGATTGCCCAGACTAGTCAAATCCCAGATATGGGCTATATGGAGCCAGCCAGATTTGTACTTTTAAGTTAAAATGCTGGGCTTTCTACTAATACAGAAATAGTCAGTAGAGAATTCTGGCTAGCTGTGAGTCTATCTCCTTCAAAAATGCAGTAGGGGATGGGACGTATCCCACTAGACCAACTTGAAATAACACCTACACAAGAAAGAAGGCAGGAACTGTTTGGCAGCCCCGAGGCACTTCACAACACTGTGTACCAAGATTGCTGCATCAAATACATTGCATTTTTAAAACGTGTCATGATTCCTCTTTTCTGCTATGTTGAAAGAGATATGATTGTTTCCCCTTTCAGTAAAGACACAGACAAAAAAAAATAATAACCATCTCAACCTGATTCTTGAACTGTTTTACCTCTTTCTAATTTCCTGCCAAAGTGTATAGTCAGTTTGCAAGGTGACATTTGCAGAAGCTTCTTACACATTGATTGGCTAAACTGCTAGGAAGCTGAGTGAATTCATATAAAGAACGACCTTCAGTCATGATAAAATCAGACCTGCTGATATTGCCACATGCCAGAAAAGCCCAACTGCTCCCCACTCATTTCTCAGAGAGGACCACTGACGGATGCAGATCACAAGCAGGGCAGCAAACAATAGGCTGGATGATATCCAGAGTTCCTGACAACTCTCTGGTAAAAACTCAGGTCGTGGTGCTGCCTACTCAACGCTAGCCAGGAAAGAAAAAAAAGCAATCTTTCCTTGGAAGACATCCTGCATAGTAACAAAGAGCTAATTGAAGGATGATAGCGGCTTCAGGCAGTAAACATGCAGCTCCCTTCCCTTCGTGACCATCGGCAGGTTCTCATTGTCCTTCCATCATGATTTACCTCTCTTTTGGCCTTTTCCTTGAAAGTTGCTGCACTCTTGGTATAGCTCAAACTTTCTACCACTGACACATCTATGCCTCCATCCTTTCAAAGCAAGCAGCTTGGGACGGGGGCACTTGCCACATTTGCATTTGGTACAGAAAAAGTCATTGTTGTGCATAAAAACCCATCTAACATGAATTAATAATTTTGCTACTCTACCAATAACAGCAATACGTGTTTTAACTATTTCTCAGAACCAAGAAGCATGTCTGTTCTTTGGAAGCAGAACAGATGCTAAACTGCTTATGTGGCTCTGGACATGTACCACATCTCTGTTTTCTTTTAATTTTTTGGCTTGAAAAATCGCATTGGCAAAAGACATATTGGTTTATTTTTGCCTATTTTCTTCTTTGTAAATATTGTCATAACATAGACCTCCTGAAATGTATGGCAAAACACAGCTAATCGAAAAGATCCCTTTGGGAGTTGTAAGTTATATATACACAAAATCTTTGGCATTTCTAAATTATAGTTCCTCCTGCAGAGTAAATTCCCAGCCTTTCTGAACCAATAATGCTATCATTGAGGAATTTGATTACTTCAAAGTAAAACACAGAATTGACTGAAGTTTAACTACACTCCTTGATTTAATTTAATCAGATTTAATCATGGCGTAGGAATTAAAGCTCACGTTTTTGTGATGTGTTTCACAAAACTGTTCAAAGTAGAATGTGGTTAGGAAATCAGTTGTGCTTTAGGGCTCCATGTATGACTTGTCGGTTCTCCCAAATATCAGGGATCAGTTCAGGGGTAACTCAGGGAGCTTGCAAATCTTGATCTTCTTTTTGCAGAGGAAAGATACTTATAAGCTTTGAAATGAAACTGTGAAATTAGCTAGCAAATATCCCCAGATATTTCATATCTCCAGTTTATATACCATCTGCAGTTTTGAACTACTTTCTAGGGCAGCACCTCCCTCTGCATGTTTTAGAGGGAGATTGGTAGTTAACAAGTGCACATGAATTAGCTCTCTAAAATGGATAGGTTTTAATAAAATAGTGATTAGCTTATTATTCCAGCAAGCAATTAAAATGTCATTAGCATTTTCACCGCTCACAAGACACAGATTTTGTTTCAGCTGTTTTTTTTTAAATATTCCTATACAATTACAGAAAAGGATATATTGTCATGATGTTTATATAAGGCTGAATACATAAATAAATATTCCTACACACATAGGTTCACATATCATAGATCAAAACAGTAAGCTCACTCACAAACAAGCTGAAATGACCAGTACAACAATCACAACTTCATGGCTATTTCATTAATCCACAATATCCAACTTGCTATGATTTCCTAGCAAAACAAAACCACTTGCAACAAAAGAAAAATCCTCTTAACTCTTTAGTTAAAATTTGTGAGAGACCAGTTTTAACTCTCACCAAGAGAGGGCAGTGACATCTCTCAAATTATCAGAAGATCCCATACAAGAGCAATATACCTTTATAGCAAGTGTGATAGCAAATAATCTCTGCAGACATTTAATTTTAAATTCTGTGGAGCATTCAGCTGATGCTGTATTATTTTTAATTAATATCCTCCTACCCTTGAGTAAGTATACTGTTTTGTTTGGAAATAGAAAAAACAATAAGAGATCACGGATAAAACTGAGTCCCTATGAAATAAGATTTTTCGTTTGTCTTCAAACAGGTTTTTCCAAGCTGAATATTAAGAAATAACTGCCTTCTACTGTGAACCAGGTTCATAGCACTGTGTAAGCTTTATTTTCAGTTTTGACTGACTTCTCCAGAATGTGAGAACTTTACCACTTGGCTCTATCCCATACGTTCTAATCTTTCAAAACCCAAAATGGCAAGTTAGAGGGCTGCTTTTGTTCCCAGCGCTTAACGAGTGTTTTAGAGGTAAGCAGCTGTACTATGCTGTTTGGGATCTTCGATTTTTTTTCTTTAAAGGAATTAGTATATTCATTGTTTTGCCTAATTATCGCAAAACTGTTGGGTAGATAAGCTTAAATTGTTTTCCTCCATAAGCTTTCATTAAAATATGTCATAAGTCTGCTATTTTTGGTTTCCAAAGGACTGCAACATCTTCAGTTCAATGGCCTCCTGCAATTCTGAGGCTACCGCTATTCCCAAAGTTCAAAAAGACAGAACTGGCAAAAAGCCAGCACCTTTCCCTTTTTCACAGCCTTTCAATGGATACATCTAATCCACAGGAAAATGTTTTTATTTCTACAGAAAGACTTTAGGCTTTATGTTCAACAGGACTTAGGAGAGATCACACTAATGACAGAATCTGTCCAATCTGGCACATGGTTATATATGATTTTATTTGCACTTTTCAAGGCATCTTTCAGTAGATATAGAGAGGAGAAAAGAAAAAAGAGGGAGGGAGAAGTACACTTCCACTTCATTTTATCTATGGTCTTTGAAGGTTTAGAGCAGTTTGAAGTCCCTCTTTTAAAATTAGTTTAACTAGACCAAACACCTCCATATGGGCTTTTTCTCAATTTCTAAGGGAAATGGAATTAATAAGACTACAAAAAATAAAATAATGATGAGGACAAACACTTCTTTAACAAGGTCTCATAACATTTTCTGTTTTCTTTACTATTTCTCCTGCAGAAATTATTTGCCTCAATCTGCTATAGTGTCACAACAAACTAGAAAGCTAATGGTCTGACTGACAACTGAGATGTTACAAAGCTGTTAGGAAAGATCTTAGAAGGAATACGTAACTGGAACCAAAACAAAATTTGGAGGAATCAATCTGTAATAAATGTGGAGTATTATGTTACATACCAAACACATTAAAGAAAGGGGAATGTGGTACACTATCAGAAAAAGTCGAACAGAATTTCTTATTAATGCTTCCTATCATGTTTGTCATCACACCACATACACACCCTCACACCCCTCTCATTGTAAAAGCAGCATAAAAATGTGCATCACAAAATCAGAGTGGTTTGATGTGAAATTCACTCCCCTTTGGGCTGAACACAAATGCTTCAGTATGTACAGATACTAAATACATTTGTATTCAGTGCATCAATCCTTGTTTAATGCAATCTGTTGGTGGCCTACAGTCACAAAGCACATAAAGATTATATTCTCATGTGGCAAGATATCCATCACGTAGTTGGTTTTGTCACATTTGCTTTCCTGCAGACACAATAAGTGGCAAAGCTAAAAGCAAGCTGAGTGTAAGGTCTTCAGCAGTAAGGTCAGCAGCAAAAGAGGACAATAATTTTCACATACTGTTTAGTGTACAAGGCCCAAGGCCAAACAGAAATCAATTCAACTATCCAGAATCAAGTGTATCAAGAGAATCATCATAACTCTGCTGTAGACTAAACTAACTGCGAATTATTCCAGTCCTTCAAATATATTTGAAAAGGTAATTTGTGAACAAACAGGTCACAAAATAATGTGAAAATACATTTTACCTTAGTCTATACAGACCAAAATCTTTCTGCTAGCAACCAGATGTATTGACAATCAAAGTACTGTAGAATGAGCTTTGCATAAAATACTTCTATATATCATTACCATCAATGTCCACCTTATCTGTTCCTTGATAACAGATTGTTACAGAGATAACATAAAAATCCATTCATGTGGCACCTTTTTTTCCAGACTGTAGCCTTGTTCCAGAATAAACTTTGTGGAATTATACCCATTGATCCCCATCACTACCTAAAATCCACTGCATGAACAAAACTGCTCTGACAGTGAACTGGAACTGCTCTCTAATGCAAAGTTTGAATTACCCCTCCTGTAGCCTTTTTTGAGCAGATTTTCTGGTGTGTGAATGAACTTTCCATACGTGTTATGCCATTGCCTACATCCCTGCAGCAAAGCATAGAAATTCTCAGGTGTTAGTAAAGCCTTGCAAGTAAAGCAGGCTCCACGGTCTGAAGCGGAACTTGCAATTTTTGGACAAAAAAAATGAATGAAGTAGCAAGAAACATACAATTACCAGCAGGCCTGGATGCCTGGTCCAGGGATTACAAGGCAAGATAGGAAAAAAGAGTTTATAATGTTGCCTAACTACTGTAGCATGAGTGGGACTGATACTCCCATTAAGTAGTTAATAGATATTTTTCAAAAATCACATTGAGTGTTTCAGTGGGTGGTAAGTGTGGTTTAATCATGGATATTTAAGTAGATCTTAATTAAAAGACTTATTTTCTTACTTTATGTTTATGTCAAATATTTGTCTCAAGGAATATAATACACAACTTAAAATAAACTGACTAATGATATCTCAGACATGCACATTCAATGGGGAAATCGCACATTTTATCATCAGTTAATAAATTTAGAGAGCTAAGAGTACCTGAGTACTAATTCAGAATACTAATGTTTAGAATACTGAAATATATTAGAGCCAAGCTGATACAAAACACCAGCATCACAGCTTTAAAATAAAATACATTATTTTTAAAGGCAATCATTTTATAATTCAGAACCAGTAGATGTGTATAGAAACTGCATGTTGCATTAAAATATTCATAAAAATACCTATGCTCATTAAGGCACTTCATTAGAAGTCAGACTTTAAATTAGATTTTTATGAGCTACAAGTATATTAGTTATTATAAAAATGCATTTAAAACAAATTAAAAAACCCCTAAAATCAAATCCAGCATTTCAGACTAATATGTTCAGAAGGAGAACATTTGAACACAGGTCAGGAAAACGCAGCAAAGATGAGACTAGATCTGAACTTCAGCAGATATCACAAGGAAGCAAAGAGAAGACAGAAGAAATACAAGGAGGCAAAGCAGCAGGTAAATGAATTGGAAGCATACAAAATAGCCAAAGATAATACACATGACTAGCACAGGTGTGCAGGGTGTGGCAGTCACAGGAAGAGAGGGCTCCGGCCACATC
This sequence comes from Campylorhamphus procurvoides, assembly GCA_013396655.1. Classification (NCBI taxonomy): domain Eukaryota; kingdom Metazoa; phylum Chordata; class Aves; order Passeriformes; family Dendrocolaptidae; genus Campylorhamphus; species Campylorhamphus procurvoides. The sequence goes on along the minus strand of WBMV01006571.1, from coordinate 517,812 downwards.
TGCAGTGACACGGATCACAGGGAAACAGCAAAGGACACAGAGACAACCACCCATATTTCCTGCTCCAGCCATGGCTTGGCTCCTAATCTCTGATTTTAATTTGGTTTCTCTATCCACATCTCCTAGCCAAAAATGTTGGGTAAGTCCATGAAAAAAACAAGGGGCTTTTTTTCCAGGGGTTTAAGGGAGACGCCATTTCCTGTACCATGCACTTTACTTTCAAAGTATGTTTCTGCTGTCTACAAATATGTTAAAGTTATTAGTTCACATTGAAATGTTATCAACTTCAATGTATTTTTTAACTCAAATGTATAATTTTGATATGTTATGCTATGTTTTTTCTAAACCAATTAAAAAATGTTTATATATACGAGAAAAACTATTTGAGCTCAAATTCCAACAGATGACCTTCTGCAATTTATCCCATGCTATCCTCTTCTGTTTACACAAGACAAATATTCTATCCACTGCTATACTTCAGGAAGTAATCGTGAGATTATTTTATAACTGACATCTGCCACAGGTGCCAGACATACCTTGCCAAATTCCTTAAAACATATTTTTCCCCATTTACTTCTAGCCAAAGGAGTTTCATAAGCCTTGTTAGTGCTTACAATTTCCTCATAACCTTTATTTTTTTCCTTTAAAAAGTGATTCTAACAAATAAAATTAATTGTTTATCAAAATCAAAATGTAAACTATTTGAGACTTCATATATTTCACTTTTTCTGTTACTCCTGCTGTGCATTTTAAAGCAGGAATAAACCATGACAAGAATATTTATTACTAAATTCTGTTGTAACCTACCCTTTGATTAAGGTATTATATCATAACTTTAGAACAGGCAAAACTCTGAGCACTGTAATTTTAAGGCTGAATCATAAAAACCTTTCATCACTATGAAAGAAGTATAAATATTATGAAGTCATTGAAAGCTTCACCATCCTCTTCTTTCCTATTTGTAAAGAATTCAAAAGGTAAAAAGAGGTGTCCCTAACTAGTTACAAAGAGGTAAATTTTTATCTCTGGAAATCACCTTTAATATTCTTCTAACTGCATGATACAGCTATAGTCACTTAATGGAAAACATATCTCAGCATTGCCATAAATGTAATATTGAGGAAAAAAATGACATATCAGTTCCACTTCTGAAGTTCTTTTTGCAGATAAGGAAATTTAACTGAAAACTTTTCGTTTAGAAATAACGATTTATGCATAGTAAACTCTGACATGTTTTGAAATACAAGAGCTGAGTAATTTAGTAGGAAACTATATGTTATAAACATGATACAGCATCCAAGTTGAAACCACATGGATGCCTCTCTTTCTCTTCTGAAATATCACTATTTGTATCTTATCAGTCTTCAAAACACCACAAAACCCAAAGATTTACTGTACTTTCAGCTGTGTTGTGCTAATACGAGTAGAATACAATTTCACAGTTGGACACATAATTTCTTCTCTTTTTCTTTAGCTAACCATTGTACCTGCTTGCATTTTGTGCTCCAACCCAAACATGAGACTCCCCATTGACTCAAGCTGTTCTTCCTGGTAGGCACCACTCTCCTCTCATCAGGTGACAGCAGACCCTCGACTCTGCTGACATAACCTTTTCTGACACTTGCCTATAAATGCCTATAAATCCTTCTGATGGATTTGGGGGCCTTTAGCAGCTTCATGGATGTTTTCACATTTGTGCCTAAAAATTCTACTCCCACAGCTCTGGAGGCTGAGGATAGTAGACATCACACACACACACACACATATACATATATAGATATATAGTGGGTGTTCTCAGTGGAAATCTACAATCACAGTTTCCCTATCAGCTTATGACTTGCCTAGCTTATCAAGATCCCACAGACTGTGAAGGGAGGACTAAAGAGATTAAATGTTTGTGTTTGGGTTTTCCCTCCTTTAGTAGAAAATGACACTGAATATTTTATATCCACAGTGACAAAGATCATTGCGTTTACCCGGGCTGCTTACCCCACTGCAGAAAAATAGTGCCTACTACTGTCAACAAAGTACAATTCAGCATCATGAGCAATGAAATACAGTCTTTCCACAAAACAAAGAAATTGGGGAAAAAACCCCAAATCCCAAAAAAACCACCAAATGCACAAAAACCTGAACCTCCCCCAAAACCCCCCAAAAAAGTAAAAAAAACCAAACCAACTTTTTTTCTGATACACATGAATATTTGTTGTCTGAAAAGAAGCATTTGCATATTTTCCTGCTAATAGGCGAACTTGGAACAGAGAGATCTTACTGCAAAACAGGATAGTTCTGCCTACTTTAAGACCTGTATCAGCAAAGTTTTGATTAATATAACCATTCCAGGCCTTTCAGATGTACCACAGAGGATCATCCAACATTTACCAGCCTACAAGACCACACAGCCTTCAAGGAGAAACCCTTCACAAAATGTGCCAAATAGAAATAATTTATTGAAAGGTTGGATCAGATGATCTTTGAAGTCCAGCCTAGGCAGTTGTACAATTCTATGATTTATTATTGTGAGGAGACATGGTTGGCAGACTACAGCAGGCCATGTAATTGTGTCAGTCTTGGCTTGTGGTTCCTGAAGAAAAAGGCAATTTATCAAATCTTGTGAAATGGCCCAGGTTGCCAAGAAGGCCGATGGCATCCTGACCTGTATCAGCAAATAGCGTGGCCAGCAGAACCAGAGCAGTGATCAACACCCTGTACTTGGCACTGGTGAGGCCACACCCCGAATCCTGTGTTCAGTTTTGGCCTCTCACTACAAGGAAGACATTGACATGCAGGAGCGTGAGCAGAGAAGGGCAACAGAGCTGGTGAAGGGTCTGGAGCATGAGTTTTATGAGGAGCAGCTGAGGATGTTTTTAGCCTGGAGAAAAGGGGGCTCAGGGGCCAGCCTGTCACTCTCTACAACTACCTGGAAGGAGACTGTAGCAAGCTGGGGATTTCTTCACTGAAAGGGTGGTCAAGCACTGGCTCAGGCTGCCCAGAGAAGTGGTGAAGTCACCATCCCTGAGAGCATTCAAAAAGCATGTACATGTACTGCTTAGAGGCATGGAATGGTAGTGGCCTTGGTGTTGGACATGATCTTAAAGGTGTTTTCCAACCTAAATGATGCTACGATTCTAAATCCATGCAGATCTACTTCCATGTATTGTGGACTAAGATCTGCCTTATAACCCTTTGATACATATCAGGCATCCCAAGGCTGTGCACTGAGCCCTTAATTCTGACAACCAAACAATACCCTTCACCACTGTCAAAAGCTAAAACCAAATGACCCATTTTGCACTACCATCTTTCCATGCTTCCTGTTAAAAGAAGCAGTTCAAGTTTTTACCATTACTCTCTCCTGTTTACATGGGTTTCCACTTATTACGAATTTTTGAGTAGGAGACCCAATTCACATCCAAGTTTGGATGGAAATATTTAATTTACTGAAGATATGGTTATTATCTCCCTCTTCACAGGATTAATTATCAACATACCTCCCCCCCCTTCTGAATTAATGGAGGGTTAAACACATTTATTTCTTCTTCCTACTCCTGAAAATGTATATTTGTTCCAGTTAGAAGTATTTGTGAAATGAAGCAATTTTCATCAGATGATAGCCTGAATTGAAAACAAGTCATCTATATAGAGCAAAAGACAAGCATTGAAAACTTTAATTCTGAAAGGTACCTATAATTCATTGATACTGTCCACCTTAAAACAAATAATGAAGCTAAGATGAGCTAAGCATTTTATCCTATTAATTTCAAGGATGATGAACCACATTCTTGAAGCAGCACCCACTGAGGACTCTCTTAAAGGTGAAGAGAAGTCCCTAATGGGACTTCCAAAATCACATAGAAGCATTACTGCCTGAGAGGTCAATGAAGCATTAAGTCCATTCTTAAATCATACACAGTTCCTTCTGACATTATGTAGAATGTCAGTTTTGAGGCACTTCAAAGTTCCCAGGCACTTCAGATCTCTGAAGTGAGTTACAAAGCTAATTTGCTCAGCTGAAGCATTTGAGGATAAAAATTCACAACTTGCCAGCCAGTTCTGCAGTTCCATGTTCTCCAGAAGGCTTTCACAGCTACTCAAGCAGAAGAAAAACTCATATAACCACAGTAAAGGTATTTAAAAAGTGTCCCAACCAATTATACTGAAAACTGCAAAGGGTTTTGCCAACATAAAGTTCAGGAAAGCAGAGGTGATCTAATCCCTTAGGCTGACCTGAGCCAACTGCAAACAGTTCAAGAGGAAGAGAGGAACCCAAAAGTGGAGAAACAGTTTTGAACTGTTTTGAACCACAGAATAATCACACGGGAGCCTCTGTGGTTAGACAGTTGCTTGGCAGCATCAACAGAAAAGAGGAGATGCTGATACAATTCCCAGCTTCTTTTTTTTTTAATTATTAATAATTTTTGACTGATCTTTCTTAAGTTTCCATTGTCATAATAAGATACTAAAGGAAATTAAAAACAGGTTTGAAAGTGGAAAATATTTCTCCTCTTTTTTGCTGTCAAGACAACTATATTTTCTACAGGAAACGGGTAAAATGTAACCTCTTTTCCCAATGAACAAAAATTAATAGAAACCACGGAACTATATAACTTAAAGTGAGTAAAAATGATTTGTGTCTCTCTGATGAAAGCAATCAGTCAAAACAGGCAGTTCCCAATGCACTGAAAACATTTTTCAGTAAGAATGTTCTTATCAGTTTTGACAGGAATGGATAATCTGAGCAAAAGGGAGATGGGGTCATCCCTGATAAAACTGTGAAGAGAAATACTACAAAGCAACAAGGTCCCAAGGGGAATTTCAGTGCTTCTCCCCAGGGTTCCCCTTCTCCCATTCTGCCACCTTGCATTTTCCCTTTGTCCCCACACTGCTCCCAATGCAAGAGCAAGCACGTCTTCATTCCAGAGTGGTGCAGTTACTCGGAGGCTTGAAAGATATTTTTTTGGGTTCAAATCCCTCCCGTAGCCCTGTAAATGTCACTGCTAAGAGCCATCCAACCTGTGTACTGGAAACTGGATAAACCTGTATCTTAATTATTTGAGTTGAATTTTAGCAAAACCACTTAACCTTATTATTCTAGACCAGGAAATCTGGACACCCACTTGTCTTACAGTCTAAAATCATTTTACTGTTTTACAAGAGGTCCCACTATGCTCAAATGCCTGAACACACTGGAGCTCAGCAGACCTGTCTGACTGTGCTGCTGCCAAAAAATAGGTGGGTTAATATGTCTCTACTGCACTGTGCTTGCCTTGGCTTTGTGGGCATTAGTTTGGAGTTGGAGTTCTGCATCATACACCTGATCCTGGCTCTCCTTCCTGGTAGATATTCTGCTCACAGATGAATAATTCAAGGAGAACAGGTTGCTCATAACACGGACTGCGGTAGCAGCAGCTCTGCTATCCATTTATCAATGATCACTATAAGGAGGAATTGAACTTTGGTCTCCCATATTCCTGGGGCAGCATCCACCAAGCTGCCAAATTCATCTCTGGATTCTTTACTTTGCACTTACTGTGAACAGTGAAATAATCATTCAGACAGGGGTCAGGGCAGGCAGCTGGACAGTCCAGTACCACAAATTAGATTTCACTCCCCACCATCTGACTCAGAGAATCCAAAACCTGACAAATTCTCCAGATGGTACACTATTGTTTACTTTGAGTCAGTCTGCCTCTCTGCAGCCCTCAGACTTTAAAAGAAAATGCTGCATTCAAAGGCAGAGAAAAAATTTTTAGATGACTTTTAAATTTTTTAAAATTCAGGAATACAGTCATGGATGGAGACTTCTTCTCATTTTTCATTAGACTCAAATTTGTATTTGGTTTGACTTTTGAGCCTAAACAGAAGTACACTTTCAAGTAAAACACTTTTCTATTAACATTAGTTTTATTGTGATAGCATGCAAATCCCCAATACTTTCCAGCCAAACTAAATTTCACTGGAATTTGACAAAAGATTTAGAAAAGCTACCAGAAAGTAAAGAATCAGTCACTGTATCTTAATCTATTGCACAGCACTAAATGAAGGAAGGAAATGGTACTCTTCAGCAGGCTTACAGCACAATTTAAGGACTGTGCTGAATCAGAACAGCAGGTCTTAGTTCACCAAGGTATTTAATTAGTTTTTCATCCTTAGTATAAGTAGTTTACTTCATTTCTAGCAGGCTGATTATGTGTTTAAAGTTGCTTTAGAAAGAGTATCATGTTAGTACTGTGCCAGGTCCATTTTTTCCATCAACACTAGAGGCAAAGCAGTCAGACACAGGACCACTTATTTTCATCTCACTAGAAAATACACCATCAATAATGTCTCTGTAAATTGCAAGAGTGTCTTTCAGTCACATCATAAACTGATACTTAAAAGCATAAGCTTAAAATACCAGGTGCCAATACCCATACATTTTTAAAATCACATTGTACAGCTCTGCCTTTGACTGTGATCACAAATGGAACAGGTGAACGCATCAATTACCTCAAGTAGCTGACCAAGAAGCTAAATAAGAAGGAAATACTTTGTGTGCTCTTGGTTATTAAATGGTTAGTTAGTTAGTCAGCAGTTCTATAACCTCCTTTTACGTAATGAAACAAAAGGGATTAAGAGATAAAGGATGCAAAAAATACATTTTAACTTTATAAGAAGAGACAGTAACTTCCTGAAGATCAAAATACATGCTTGGAACATACATTGTTCCATAATGCAAATAAGAAAAATATATATAGTGTATTACAAAGAAATGCCAATACTATGATCATCTGTTCTCAGATGAAGTGGAAGTAGCAATTGTTTTACTAGAATGACCAAAAAAAATGCAAAACAGCTTTTCCAACTCTGAACAAATAGCACAACTATGAAATGTTGCACATAACCCTTAATAATCTTTGAAATAAAAACATGCATGCATTGACTCCACAGGGAAAGTCCTGCCATTTGCACTGGCAGAAGTAGAGAAGAGCAATGCATCTGTGAGGCATTAAGGCCAGAGGCCTTCAACCCTGTTCACATGAAATGCTTTGTGCTACAGATGTCTCTCGGATTAAAACAGATAACATTTCCTCCTAAAGACAATCAAATCAAAGTGATTTAGGACTGAACCATACAATTCTAATGAACAAATGCGGAGCACGAAAAGTGCCCAGCTACCTTTTTTTCCCTTCATGCCCACAGCTCCATCCTTTCTCCGAGACATCCCTAGGTGTCCTGAATGCAAAGAATGCCATGGAATGAACATCCTGAGCAGACAGTAATTGATGCAAGAGCCTAGTATGTCATCTTACTCCTCCACTGGGAGGAAACATCCTAAAACATCTTCAGAAGAGAAGAGAAACGTACAGGAGGGGGTGTATGCTAATTGGGATATGAAGGCAAAGCAAAATGCACCACATCTTCAAATGTCCACAGGTCGTAAGAAAACCAGTGTGGGAACAGGAATAAAGTCCTCTAAACTTCAAAAGGTTTAGCAGAGGGCCTTTGAGGATGAGCCTATTCTGAATTACAAGGAGCACTGAAAGAAACACGAGAACCACTTTATTTCTGCAGTGCTGTTTTCTACACTACTAAGATATTAGACAGTACTCTGAGCCATCAACTCCCTTTTGTTCACTGGTTTGTTGTATGGTTATTCACAGGAATGGCAGCTTTTATTTCAACAGTATAGATAAAAGTATTGCACTGGAATTTAAATGTCAAAGAATACATTCTCAAATGTCAAGTACCAACAGACAAATGCCAACACAGAAATGTCAGAAATACACCCATGTCTCCCACTGAATACAACTACATCTGCACAAATGCAAACCACAGTATGATGTCTAAAAGCAAGAGTTTTTCTTCAGTTCCTTAGGGATTGTTATACCACTGGTGTCAATAAAATCAATACCTGGCAGCTATCTGAATTTATTCCTCCAAATACCCAACTCTGGCAACAAGTATAGACTACGCAATGTGTGGTCTGCAAGGTGATGGATAACATTTACAGTCATAATAGCACAAAATTTCTATTTCAGGCAAATACCCCTCCTGAATTTACTAACTCATCAAAAGATGACAGAGCCCAACACAACGAACTTGAATTGTCCAACTGTTTTCAGGCACGAAGTAGCCCATGAAAGATGAAGGAAGAGACTTAAGAGCTTTTTCTAGGTACATGCCTTAATTTGTCCAAATAATCCTAACATAAACATGAATTCTTGGTGTATCCTAAACTATCTGCTTTTTTGAGTCCTAGAAATATTCACCTATGAATAGAAGTTAACTTTGCAGAAATATAAATGACTCCAGAACACAAGCAGGACTGACTTCAAGCAGAATTTGGACTCTTAAGAAATTAGAGCATATTTTAAAATTTTACTTGCTTTATTAAAATCAACTGACAGTTCCTCAGGGAAACAAAACAGAAATTCTTTACACAATTGACTTGATGTGAATCTCTGGTTCCAATTACTTCTATAGGCCTTTTGTAACAATTTTACCTTTGATTCTCTCCTACAAAAGTACTTGAAAATATGTTAATTAGGGAAGATGCATTAGTTTAGAAATTTCAGTCAGTCTGCTAATTGCAGTTGCTTCCACTAGAGTGGAGAAATAAAGACAGGTAGTTCTGTAGTCAGATCTCTGAATACATGAAAATCTCAAGTACACTTTAATTAGTACAGTTAACACAAATATATCTGATTCCTGTAATTGTGATTTGCTTCCAACACTAGTAGTTCATACACTGCAAAGTAAAACCTAATTGAAGACAGAAGATGTGAACCTTCATCAAAAGAGTAAAACGCCCTGAATTTTTTTTTCTCTGTCTCTGAAGTGATTTAGGAAGCCCAATTTGATTTTTTTTGGTTTTTTTGTTTGTTTGTTTTTTAACTCTGCAACATTGATTAGAAATACTATATTTATTATAAATTCCTTTATTATTAAATTTATTGTAAAAAATTACAATTCTTAATTCAAATAATTTTAATTAATTTTTTAAAAAGATGCTTCTGAGAAGAATTATCACATTCTCTCAATATATACAGAAATTTCTTTCTAAAGAAAATTTCTTTCTGTACACCAGGACTCTTTCTAAAGCTTTCTCTGGATTACTGAATGCTGTTTAGAAAAAGAATTGGAACAGATTTAATCTGTTCTGCTCTGGATACTTTCTTCTTTTTAACTGGCTGCAGTGCTTCACAAAACTAAGGGTAGGTATTTACTATCTTTTTCAACAGGAAAATTTTCTTCTAATATCTATATTTATTTTTAAATGCTCATCTTGGCAAATGTAAAAAACCCATAAACTTTCAGTATCTTACTTTTTAACTTTGCTTTTCTCCTGAACAGGGTCTTATGATGCTGAGTTTCATCGTCTAATTATATTCTGGGTAAAGCTCCGTTCTCCTTGACCAACTTCAAATCTATTTCCCTTCAAATACAGTGCATGTCACTTTGTCCTTGAACTGTCATAAAGAATAAACAAGGAAGGGTCAAAATTCCTGTTTGTACTATCCCATTGTTTTGCACAAGGTACACGTGCCCACAGTCATTAATATCTTTTTCACAAGTAAACTGTTTCATAGCTTCAATTAGCCCTACAATTCGAAATTACACCACCAGAAAAGAGTTAGAAAGGCTAGGAAGTCTTTTTTGTACTTCTGTATTTCCAAGACCTTTTTGTGGGTCTCTTTCTCTTCTGTCTTTTTGGGAATGGAAGAGCACAATTTAAGGCTTCACTCAGGCATTCACCCAGACAGGTCTGAAGTCGAAAGAACCCTAGTCAAAGTCAACCAATTAAATTAAGAGATCCAGATTTGTCTTAGGAATGACTACCTGGTAGCTCTAAAGAATAAACAGCTCCCCATTTCAGAGCATGGAAAATAAGTCAAAATATGTTGAAACGGGTAGAACATAGGTAAAGGAATAAGAACTTATCCAACATTCTGGTCTGCTAAAGACTTTGTGAAGTACCTCCAAATATCAACAAGATCCAGTTCTGTCTAGTTTCTGAAGCATCTGTCAAGATCTCTGCTCAAGGTGCCATGTGTACCTTGGGGTATTGACAAGAGATGAAGCAGCAGGAACAGAATAACAATTCCAATGAATAGTGCAGAAGCAATTTCAGTTTCTAGACACTTTGAACTTATTAATCTCTTCCTTCTTTCACAGCACTTATCTGTTACTCCAGAAGGTATGCAGACAAATTCTGTACTTCACCATATACTGACACTGACACATGGAACCGGTTTACATATATTAAGAAAACTATCATTTGCTTTTAGACAATCACTTCAGGTTCCTCACATATAAAACCCAGTATGATCTAACACACTAAATGAAGAGGTCTTGGTATTTTTCAGGAAGTCTGTCTTTCAAGGAGAGTCTCTCCTGGAAAAACCCTACTAGTCTTTTATTTACCTATGAAGTACCATATGTTTTTTGCCATACCAGATGAGCAGTTGTTCAATATGCATTGCAAATAGAGACCTGTTTCCATCATATCTTAGACAGAATTCAAATTTAGTTTCAGACTGGTAAAACTCAAATAACCAAGAAAGAGTAGTTTTGCTGTAGATGCACGCCATTCCTTTCAATAGGCATTTGGACTATGTCTGGCAGCTGAATACATAACATTAAATTATTCTGTAAAAGTTAATTCCTACTAAAACACCATGTACTTATTTAATGAAGAGACTACAGAAATTTTACCTATGCTGTAACAGATTTTCTCTTTCCATACCCATGAATTTCAGTCATCTAACAAGAACCCACAGCAGCAACCACTTTGACCATAAGTATCAGGGACTTATCCGGGTGCTCCAAATGTAACTCAATGTAAAATTCACTATTTCGAATAGCGTTTTCAAGGGTTACAAAACAACAGCTTTCACTGGACATTTGTGACAGTCAACCAGCATCTTAACAACATTCTCTGTTACAAATGACACCTTGATCAACACAACATACTCCAAGGCCCCTTTGAAATAATAAAATAGATGGGTATCTCAAAGTTCAAGGCTTTTCTCCTATACCTTACTCCTTTAACAATACACCATAGCATGTTATCTGCCATCAAATGCTTTTTTACTAACACAGAACACAAGAAAGCCTCTTAAAAAAAAATCAGTAAAAATAGTCTCATTTGAATACATGTAGCCTCACCTTGCGGATTCCTCTGCCAAGATCTTCTCCATAATTTGTCCCCAAAATTTCAAAATGCACATTGGGATTCCCCCCATTTTCTGCAAATTCCAGTTCTCCAGTCAAGCCATTCACTCCACCCTATCAGGAAAAAAAAAAAAAAAGGAGAATAGAATGAAAATTCATGAGCAGGCAACTGTAATAACCTTTAGTTTCTTGAAGGGATTTATCCATTAACTGTAAAGAATACACAGGTAACTACAAGAACTAGGATAGTATTCCAAAGACCACATTTCCATAAAAATTCTGAAGTTGAAACAGTTCCTGTATAATTTAAGTTCTTCTCAGAAGAATTAAACTCAGCAATGTTAAGCAGATGCAACACAAGGACTAGTCTTAGGGTATTTGCACTCTAATTTTTGTTCTTTGACCCATCAGCATATATGTATTGACATTCTAGACTCAAGAAATAAAATAAAAAAATTGCCACTAATTTTAGTAGAAGCAAAGCTAAACACAAACATATAAAAGGCATTGCACAATAATTTTGTTGATTTTTGCTTTCTTCCCTCAGAGTTTCTCACACATAAAAGATTTCCACATAAGGTCGGGTTGAGTTTTAGATAAAGTTACATGCTTTTTGAGCAATGTATTTGCACAAATGAGGAAGGGCTTGAGTAGCTGACTGTACTGATTTTTCTGTTTTCCTCTGCAACTCTTCTCTACCATGAAAAATACAAGACATGAGCAACAATGCAGCATATTTTCAAGCTTGCTTTAACTTTTTTACATTTTAGCTGCAAGGGGTTAAAATGAACTACAGATGAAACAGTGAATATTTTCTACAAAGAATTAGAGTTCAAAGGGCCATACATGCCACAGCCATACTCAAAATATATTCCGGAGGTAATTCAACATGACACACATTTCATCTTTGTATAAGAACTGTGATGACCTGAACTGCAAAATCAACAGAACCACGTGAAATGCCTGTAATGAAAACCTTAACCCTTAAAAAATTTCTTCAGTTTACAGATTCAGGGAAAATTAGTTGTATAATCCTCTCCCTCTAAAAACCCATGAACAATATTTTAAGAATGTACAAAAAAATCTGCCTCTGGTGTAAAACCATGTGAAGTGCATAGCTTTCCCCCAAAACATAAGGCTAGAATTCTGCAGTTGTGATTGCTGTTTCACCTGAGAGCTTTATTATTTGAACAGGAAAACCTTGCATTATAAGCTACCTAGCTAAGACCATGAGCCTTGCTGAAACATGATTTTAAAAGCTCTATTGTTGTATCTTCAGTTTGGAGAAAATCCAGGAAAGAATACAAAATTTGCATCTCCATTGCAGATTGCTATGAACTAATACATTGTTGTCATCCTTTTATAAAACATTCTTATGATAACAAATGTAATGAAATTAATTATTGAGATAATACATTTAAAATGTACTAGAGACTTCTGGAGACTAGTATTATCAGGGAATAATACAGAAATACTTCCTGAAGTGCCATTTACAGTTATAATCAAGGCAATATTTTGTGCATATACATTTTTAATACTTTTAAAAATATTTCCTACACTATTTACTTTTTTACTAAATACTAAAACAAAAATAAATTTAAAAAGGAAAAAAACCCACAACGTCCTGATTAAGGGTACATCTGCAGAGTCTTTTGCAGGAAGACTCCAGGTCAATTCACCATTGGAGGGAGCAAACCAGGCAATTTTGATACTTGTTGCTGTGGCTAGCATGACTCTCAGGTTGAGCACAGTCTTGTAATAACCACACCTTCATGGCTTTGAGACTGGGTTAGCACATCTCTGGCTAGTCCAGAGTAAAGAAAGAATGAGCTTTTTTTAACCTGCAAAATCATTTGAACATATGCTTTGGTAAATAACTGAGTTTCACAAACATAAACCTTTCCCTCTAACTTGAGTTTATCCTACTCACGAACTAGAAGTAAAAAGGTGTTCCACATATCTTTTATTCTCACATGGTCTTACCTGGCTTTTTGATTAATTAAGGTAGATTTTAATGGAACATGTGATATAGAAATGCCTGCAAAGCAGCATAGACTGCAAGACTTGGGATGCCCAGCTGACAGCTCCAAGCCTCCCTCTGGCTGACTTGTCCTCCCTGATGACATACATACACCTCTTCCTAGTCCAGCACCACTCTGACCCCTTACCAGATACTGATTTTGTTATATTGTACTTAATATTTCCTATATTACTCCCTAGAACATTCCCCCACTCTGGATTTTAAACCCGTGGGTCTCAGGTAGGTAAAGTGTGTAAATTAACTAAACTGTTCTAGACCACCTGAGCAGCACCATTTCACGTGATTTCATGTGAGCCACAACCAGGACATGGAAAAGGGAAGGTAAAACTCTGGAACAAGATGATTAAGGAAAGGAAGTATTCAAGAAAAACATTTACAATCTCTTAACACAGATGCTTTGTACAGCAGAAAATAGAAATATAGAATATAGGATTTTCAATCTGGAAAATTCAAGTGAGTTTATTTTTGAGAATGAGAGTGGACTCAACAATATAAGGAACATGAAGATAGAACCATATCTAAAACGTAAATGATTTTTCAAGACTTGAGATAGCACTTCAAAATTTTAGTCAACTTCTTTTATGTTATAACTTTGTCCTTATTATAATCAATATGACTAAAAATTATTTAAATAAGCATTTCACCTCAGTTTCATTTGAAGCAATCATAAATTTCTCAAGAAAACATAGGATTCTTTAGAAATATATGTCCTCTTACATACAGTACAGGCTGACAGACTTAACTAACATATTTTAGAATTAAATCCCTATCCAAAAAAATTGTATAGGTTTATTTACCTTGATTTTTAAATGGCTGCAACTGTTGGGGCAAGATACAAACCATAAATTTGCTAGTTTTATTTGTCTGGGATCCAGTGGTAACCATAACGACATTTTTTTTCTCATTTATCTATTCTAGCAGTTCTATCACACTGAAAATTTCTCATGTAGGAGTGCCTTGGATCAGAGCTTCCTTTTCTAGACTTTGTGCAAATAGTGTAGTAAGAGCTCTCAGATTAGATGGGAATACTCTTGGCTTGGGAAGGGCAGAGGTAGAAAGAAAAATAGTGAAGAACTGCCCATATAATACCAATAATGATACAAAATTTATAGAAAATTTCATGGAGGTCCTGATTTCTCCTCCTTACCTGGGACCTATCTTGTTGGACCTGCAGGCCATGCAATCCTGTTATTGCTCTCTCCTCCTCATTGTCCTACACAGTCTTTTTACAGGGCTTACACAAATTTGGTTTATTGCTTAGGGCTGATAGAGTGGGACAGTCAAGGAAGATTTTCAGGACACTGCTCCAATCTTTATGCATAGCCTTTCACAGTGTGATCTCTCTGAAACACTTACTTGATTTATAGCATGTGTTTTATCCCTCTGCTAATACATAGTGGAGGGAGATCACAGAGGGAATGACCATCTGTATGACAGCTACTGCTCCAGTAACTTCTTGATGAGATTTTTCCAAGTGATTTCATTGTTAATTATGAGAACAAGCAAGAGTGAAAGAAATTTTTCATTCCATTTCACTTACAGAAACAATGCTATTTTGGGGAAAATGAAGATGCATTTGTTATCTACCTTCTCAAATTACCCTAAGGTTGAGCTAGAACTATGCAATTTCTTGACACATTTAAAACTGAACAGCGAAATGTCAGTTGTTAGGGCAAAAATGTTTTACTTACATATCTGATCACTGCTCTGGGCTTTGCAGAGCTGCTACAAAGTTTGGCAATATAGTTAAAGCCTTCTTAAGTCCCATCTAGACCGGCAAGATAAACTAGAGTTTATATATGCTTAGGCACTACTATACTGTAGGTCCCTGAAGAAACCACTATTTACCTAGCAGTCAGGACCTCGACTGGGAATGTCAGCTTGCCAATCATCAGCTATAACATATTGCTGACATATATATCACAGTTTCAGTTCAAACTTCTTTTTTTTTTCTTTTCAAAATGTGGTTATTCTCAGAGATTAGATATTTTTCAAGTAAGGATAAAAAAATGTAGCTACAGGCAGAAAAAAAAAGTATAAACATTAAATATGTTTCATATTTTATGCTTGAAAAAATCTGATCTTGACAACACTGTTGAGTTTTCAACCTAACACACCATTTTTACCTTCTAGCACAGACAGTCCAATCTCCTACCTGAAAAACAATTTGGAATCTTTTTTTCAAGCCACCGCTGAACATTACTACATTTCTGAGACCAGAACTAGTTGACAATTCCACCTATGACTCATGGAATAGCACAAGGTACAGCTCGTTTTCCACAAAGGAATAGGCTGAATGTTGCTGCTAGCACTAAAAATTTGCTGTTTGTCAGTGAGTTAAACAAATGTGACTGGGAAGAGACCCTATACGTGTAAGAGAAGAAATATGCAGAAACTTCATGTTGTATTCCTGAGTTGATCCTCCATATAATCCTACTTACATTTATTCTCAGACTATTCAGGAAGATTAATTTTTTCCAACAGCAGAATTATTTTCCAGTGATGTTTATTTCTATGACTGTGAAATAGCTTTACCGAGAAATAAGCAAGTGAGCATTTGTTTTGGGATAGTTCCCATTACAGAAGTGAATTTAAACTAATTGCTAGAGCTGGCCAAATTCATTAGCAGGATTGTATTTCCTGATGAATTTAACTATTTGTTCAGTTCCAGAATGGGTAGAAACAGATATTAGATTTAAATAATTGTAGTGGGCTTAAAATATTTTCTTTAGGTTTTGTCCAGTCAGCTGAATTCACACAATAAACCCCAGATTTTGGAGTTTGTAGAAATAGTGATGCACAAATCAAACGTTCAACAGTGAAAAGTAACAAAAGGCGATAAGGAACGATTGAGGCAGCTATTTTGCCATTTCAAGAAACATTCGAAACTAATCCCTCTCATTCCCTACTCTTCTCTACTAGCTCATTAACCATAAAGAAACCAGCTCATTTATTTTTAACAACTACTGCTGCAGGTAGAACATCAACATCCCTTTCTCTTACCTTCTTCAGTATGTAGCTCTATAAAGATTTCCCAACTTTTTTATTTCCCCCTCCAGAAAGCAAAGAGAGATTTCCCTCTGCAGCTGCCAGCTGTTCCTGTTTCTGGAACTTGAAGTCTAAAAGACAGATATTTCTTCTATAGAAGTTTCCTCTAGAACTAGTTTTTCCTGCTTATTTTTAGCAGCAAAAGCTCAGTGGTGTTTCTGCTTTGCTGCTGCCAAGGGAACAACCACTTCAGTTACTGGTCCTCTCCTAAAACAGGCAGGCTGGAATTAGGCATATCTTCCTTAAATCTTTTCCCCTCCACCACCATACTTGACCATAATTTGACTCCAAATAAAACTACACTGAGACTACAGACAAGATGGTTATTTCAGCTCTACAGTACAGATCATCATGAAGGGAGAATTAAGGTTGCGCAGAGGATGGAAGTTCTTTCTCCAGGAGTATTTAAGAAATCTCAGAATGTATCTTCATCCTGAACTGTATCAGCATCTTATGATATTCCATCATACACATTTTTGAAACAGCACTAATGTCAAAACGAAAATGTGGAACTTTTTTATTCAGAAATTCTTTAAACACCATATGGTAATTTTTTTTTCTTTCAAAATTAAGGAAAAGTGATATGTTTTTCAGAAAAAGTTTGTATTTCAGTTGGTTTTAGAAGACTCTCCAGGATGACAGGGGAGAAGAGACATTTAAAGTAAAAAGCAGGATGGAAAACAGAAGCATTCTCAAGAAGAGAGATCAAGTGTTTTGTTTTTCCCTTCATTACATTTTTATTTTATTGTGTTTCTGATATCTCAACAGGGATTCATCAATGCCAATTTTTTTAATTTCAAAAGTACACAGCTATGATCCTGAAGTTCTTCTACATAAGTGTGTTAGTGAAAGAAAAGGGAAAGTAGGCCACAAAACTAAAGCAGATTCCTGCTCTTGTGCTATTCCAGCTCTCGGCTGCAATCTATAGCTTTCCCCTGCCCATGGATTGAAATGCTACTGACATATACAGAGAGGAAATGTCTGTATTTCATTTGGATTAAATTTTGACTTTCCATTTTAGCATGTTACTTCTAGAAATTCATCTCTGTCAGGACAATGCACTGTAAGGAGTATTTGGGTTGTTCAATTTACACCAATAAAATGGTTTCTTATCAAAGCCATCTCACTGAAACAGCAGAGAAACCCAAAAGTGACAGGATGCAAGTGTAGTCAGTTACACTTATCTGGAATTTCCTTGGCATTTGATTAATTTTTTAGAAAGCCAACAACTCTGGAATTTCCACTTGCTCCTGCCTTCTTGAATGTTTTCATATTTCTCCTGGTAATTTCCTTTCATGTTTCAGGGTTAATCTTGAACACAGTACAGCTCTTCTGTCAACAGTTGTACCAGTTACAGTGGCTGGGACCAGTTTATCACTGTGTGGGTGTGTCCAAAACTGTGTATTCTACACCTGCTATGTCATTTCTGGTGAACTGATAATAATGAATCGTTTACAACAGCTGCCCAGGGCACACCTGACCCCTCAGGCTATAAGCTGGGTGTTAAAGAACTCTGTGAGATAGGGAAGTGTTCCTGTCCTCACATCAGTGACTCAGCTGTGATAACTCCCCTCCAAAAAGGCATTAGCACCTTCAAACCCAGCCTCAGGTCTGCTAATGGGTCATCAAAGATTGCAAAAATATCCCATGACTCACAGAGTTATATCACCCATTGTGAAACTCCTCACCCTGGGGGAGGTGCTGGGCATTCCCACCGGAACCTGAGCATATATAATCTTGGGGTTTGGGAACTTCTGACACCACTCATCAGATCTAGAGAAGAACCAGAACTTCAACAGGACTGTGACTGCCACTTCCAACAAGACTGTGACCATCATCCTCATGAACAGGTTTTCCTTTCCTTTTACTTTGTACTCAGGGAGACCATGTGGTGCTCAGCACAGGGGCTCACGAACACCGTTCTGTTCATGCCTCAGAGTTCTGGGTTATAGATCAGGGTTTTTGTGGGTTAAACCCAATTTTTTTCTCTGTATCATTGTATTTATTGTAATCTTTTTAGTAAATTGTAACTCTGACTTATAATCTCTCTTGAGTCGGGTTCATTTCTCCCATTGGTTTGCCTTTAAACCAGCACAACAGAAGGAATTTGTTTTGTTAATCTCATAATTTTAGAAGATCAGAATTGGAAAAAGATAAACTGGATACCTAGGATGATGTGGCAAAGAATGGAAAAGACTGTTTGAGATGCAAAGAGATGGTATGGTGGTAAGGTACAGCATAAAGGATGTTTAAGAGAACAGGATTGGTCTTGCATCCACAAACATAAGGAAGAAAATAATCATAATACAAGCCCTTTCCATGGTGCAGTATTTCTCAATTTAGAGATGCTACCAGACTTAGCCTGAAACTCCAGCTCAGACAGTAAATTCTAATTCTAAAGTGGAAGTGGGTATTTTGACTTTTCAAGCTCTATCCTATTTGGATTTTTGTAAGTAGAAACAGCATTTAGTTTATTAATGAAAAAGTGTGCAATAGTATTTACAAAATCCAAGTTGAGAAGAGAACCCGCCTTGCCTGAAACATTACTTAAAATATACGGGACTGCAAAATGTGAATTTGAAATTGCTCTGATAGGTTAAGAGCAATACATTTTAGAGCCCCATAAAGCCATATCCTGCCCCTGAAATAAGAAATGTGTTCTGGATTATCCTTGCAGTCTCATGACTTCAAACTGTTAGAATGGAAACTGGGAACAAACACCAAAGAAAGCCTTGAACTGTTATTTAGGAGTTAATGCAGATTAACCTGGGACTGTGTAAAATATAAGCAGTGCTCAAAGGAGCCTTACATTTTGCCTGCATCATCATAATTTCTGGTATAGCTAAATACCTCATGCAGAACTGCAACTTCTCAAGACAACATTATACTTTAAATTATTTTTATGTCCTTTAGTGAAATCCATAAATAAAGCACCAATTTTTCTTTTATTTTTTTTTTACTATCATGGGTTTCTTTGTATTTACAATATTGGTACTACCAGCACTTTAAATGTAAGTATATGTTACCAGGAAGCACATGCAAACAAAGAGAAAGCAGTTTTATGAAAGACATTAATAACAAAAAGAGAATGAGGTGAATAACTTACAGGCAAGGGTAAACTACAAACCTGTGCATATTGACTAAATACTGACCCAGAAGGCTGTGATATTTATCTGTAAGTATGTGGAGGCTGTAAACATCATGAAGAAAGGACATAACTAAGAAAATTATCTTTAAGGACTGAAGAACAGGAAAAGCATCTGGGCATGATTAAGGTATGAAATAATAATCACGGGGAAGCAGTGAGAGTTTGACATTATAGGAACAGTTCTGCAATGGCAAGATATAGCCTAGATAAGTATGATTTCACTATAGTGAGGTCAAAAGCAGCACAACAGTGAATTCCCCAGAACATTACCCAAGTGTAAGTCCATATCTTTTTCTTGTTTTTCTTACAAATAGTAAAATTTATTTGCTTTTCTTCCTAATCTGTGATGCTTCTTCACCTGTGACACTTTTTCTTATTTGAACATTCTCCTGGTTTGTAAGTTTGGTAAACAAACACATTGAATTTATTTTAGTATGATTACTATTACATAGAAAAAACCAAACAATCAACAAACAGCCCAAAACAAATAAAGATTACTTTCATTCAGGAACTGTGAATATATAAAAACCATACTGCTGGTATTGACAAGAGTAGTATGCACCCCAGGAGGAAATACTGTTCAATATATGTACTTTAGAAATCAAAAAAGAGGAAATACAGGGAAAAGGTACCTTCTTGATGGTTTCCAACATTGATCGTCCTCCTTGCCAAGGTTTAGAGTTCTTCCTGATGCAGGTGAGGCTGGCCATGCTGTGCCACTTCCTGTCCTCCAGCTTCTTATGAAAGGCATTTGCCAACAGGAGGACAGTGTCATATATATACAGGTTTGAAATCTGTAAGGAGATCAAAAGAGAAGTATTAGCTTTATTATTTGTAGTCTCCTGCCAGCAGCCAGAATTTATCATATGTTTTGTCTCACCCATAATCCTCTGGCAATTAAACACCTAATTTGGTATTAAGAAGAATCTCTAAGAGTCAAAATGTTATAACTTTGAGCTCTGATAAAATCTGTAGCTAGGGGCTGTAACGCTGCAAGTGATTCACAGCAACAAACGGCACACATGAGAAGCACAGACAGCCCAATCACTGACACAGCTCCACTTGCCAGATTTAAAGCCCTACTCCTGAATGTAAACATACTTTCTTTTATTTTTAACCAGTTACTTGCAAATTTCAATTTTCAGCCATCAAGTATTTTGACACCATTAAATTATCTTCAACGCTGTTTTGTTCTTTTGAAAAGCAGAAACTCTGAAAATTTAAAATAAATGGTTTCATTGTGGTTTTTGCTCTTGATTTTTGCAGTCAGTTCTGACTGAAGCAAAATCTGGCATGAAATACAACTCAATGAAATCTTTGTCAGTGGGCAGTGTGCAATTGCATGTAGATTCTGCAATTTACAGTGTTTCCTGTCAGAGTATTTGGAATTGGCTGCTAATTCCTCGCAGGACAAAACTCTTTCAGAGTAGATGTGTATATGTTTCACTGTGAGCACAGTTACAAGCATACAGTGTGAGGAAGTTCCAGTTTGGGATCAAAGAACAGTTGAACTGAAGAAATCACTTGTGTGGCAGTTCCACTTACT
This sequence comes from Campylorhamphus procurvoides, assembly GCA_013396655.1. Taxonomy (NCBI): domain Eukaryota; kingdom Metazoa; phylum Chordata; class Aves; order Passeriformes; family Dendrocolaptidae; genus Campylorhamphus; species Campylorhamphus procurvoides. The sequence continues at coordinate 496,872 of WBMV01006571.1, read as the reverse complement.
GTTTCTATATATGTACTTCTAAATACCCACAGTACAAAGTCAGATGTGAAGGATACAATTAAATGTAAAAGAACAGAAGCTCAGAATTCATGAACACTTTTGAAACAAGTAATTTACAGCATAGCTTTATATCAGTCTTTTCTGTCCTCATATGGCAGGAACATTAAAGTTACTGACAGCATCATAAAAAGAAACCTCAGCTGTCCTGAATAGAGGTTCTCTTGAAGAAAAATTATGTTCAGAAATGAAAAGGACCTTTGGGAAAATTATTTTTAGATAAGATATTGGTCATTTGAAGTTATTGAGGGAAACTCAGTTTCCTCAGCTGCCTGATAATAAGGTCTGTAGAGCATTCCTAGTGCCTGACAACAAATTAGCCAGTGGCAATTTGCTGAGGCAAGGTTGCTACAGTTTTTTTCCTCCATCAGTCAAAGACAAGCCAAAAAACATTTCCACAGATTTGTAGAATATGTTGACTTTTCTCTGTCAGGGTTTTTTACACAGATACAGATGGTGTGCTCAAAACCTTTTCGCAGAAGAAAGCTTACAATAGGAAAATATATCACCTTTATGAAGAACGCCCCTATTCTGCTGTTTAAATATAAACTGGGAGATTCCTACAGCTATTGGGAGGGGCTATTATAGCAAGGAACCACAATAATGCTGAAGATCTGAGACATTGATTGGAAAATTCATGCATCACTTTAAAAAGGGGAAAAATGAAAAAAATAACCAGGGGGGGAAAATAAAATAAACACCCTCTCTCCCTGCCTAATTACTCTTTTCCATATAACCAAATCTTATGTTTTCATTTTCTTTTGTAAATTCCATCTTTATGTTGGTTTTGCTTGTGTCATACGCAACCCTCTCTATACTGTTTCCAGGAGCATTTTGTGACAGATTCCTGCTGCCCAGCATCCAGCAAAGAGGGAGTCTTTCTCCTTACCTTGCCAGAATTACTTGAGACTTTTTGACATATGCATTTTATCAAAGGAGATGTAATAGTCTATCACTTTCCCTTCTGATAAACTCCTAGAATCCTCTATTACCTTTACAACTCTGCATTGTTAGTTCCACAGATGTACAGAACCTCTGATCCTTATTGCCTTTTTTCCTTAAATGATAATGACAATCCTTCACTCTGTCTTTCTGGAAGATATTTCTTTATATTTACTCAGCCTTCTCCAGTGACTATGAACATTGCCATTTCAGTATTCACCCAGGAACAAAATTACTTTCTGCAGATGCATAGGCCAGGCATCACTAGCCATGATGGGACACATGGACTGAGGATTGGGGTTCAGATTAATCAACCATTTTTAAACCAAATTGGATGATTTTCCTGTGTGCTGTAAACCTACAAAGAATTTAAAGCATTTCAGCTAAAACTATTTCTCCAGTGAAGTCAGCACTAGAAGGACTTTTGCTGGAATGGGGAGGAAAGGAATTATCAACTGAGCTGTAAGGCAACCTTTTTCTATATAAGCCTTTGCCAAAGGGCCCCACACCACCTCTAGAGAACAGAGGGAATAAGGTCACTAATGAGACTAAATTGGTACATGGAGGGCTACAGATGCCAAGTCATCATTTCCCAACAAAATGACATTGCTTTCAAGGTACCTTCTGTAACCTACTATCATGGGAATAGAAGACAATTGTCACAGTTCATAAGAAAGGATGCACTCATTAATCTAAGAGTAATATAGCTGGGCCTTCATCAAGTCTTCAAAGGGCTCAGGAGGACAGAGTTCAGCGATTATTAAGCATTGTTATTCCTTCACTAATAGTTCAGCTTAACATTTACAGCAATCAATCACTGATAATGCAATGATAAAGACACTACAATTAATTCCTGTTTCCCAAAATCACCCTTCCCTGTCACTACCAGAAGTATGCTTCATTAGTAACTGTCCTGATGAACAGAGCAGGGTTGTAATTTAAAGTCACTTTACACCTTTATTAATTTCCCATGTAAATTTACTGGGGCATTTAATGCATTGCCTGGTACCCATTACTGATCCTTTATTCCAAGTCTCTTAGACCAATGGCTGGACCATTGGACTGCATTACCAAGCAGTATTTAACTGCCTAACCTTCTGTTGATGCAATTCAAAATTCAGATGTGATATTTTGTTTCAGATTGTAGAAGATATTTAGCAATCATATTAGGGAAGAGTGATTAGTCTGGATTAACAGAGTTTATTTTATGCATACCTATAATATTGCACATAGTTTTCAGATTAACAGGTTACAGTGGTGAATATTTCTGTGAATACAGTTTTTAATTTCCTGCCTCCAAAATGATAAACATTTATAGAAGCTGTTTCAACTAGAAAAAATCCAGAGACACAATGAGACATCTTCCCCAAAATATTGTGCAGTGTTTTAATAAAGATGCTGAAAAAAGTTAATTATTCAAACAGACTTTAGGGAGAGTAATTCAGAAAAAAATAAATCAAGAAATCCACCCTTCTAATTTCCAGAGAATGTTTCTGATTAGTCACACTTCAATGTCATAAAAAAAAAAAAAGGCGCATTAGTAATTTCAATTTATAAAGTGTTCCAACTCCCCACTGGATTAGAAACTAATTTATAATATTGTTGGGTAGAACAAAGAAGCAGCAAACAAACCTCACAGCTACTCAAAGGTCTGTGCATCATATAAAGACACAGGGGAAACTGTGTCAAGAGTTTTCCTCCCTTTCAGTTTCCAATGTGTCTCACTTAGCCAGTAATGAAGTACAGCCATCTCAGGGAAAGTGTGAAAAAAGCAAGTCCACTGCTTTTTGTGAACAGATAAACCAATCAAGCTTCCATCATTCCTTTGAACCAAAATGTTATGAAAGCTTTCAGTAGGAACATTATAGCTCTCCAAGCGACAGGTTAACCATGAACCACAGGTTAAAGTATGGGATTCAGTCTAACACATTAAATGGAATTCGCCAATTTGTGAAGAATAAACTTTGATTTCTTGAACTTATCTTTCCTGGAGTCAGTCAAATGTTGAAGAGAAAATGATGTTGAAGAGAAAGATAAATCAAAATCTGAAACTTCCAATCAATATATGATTCTTGTTTTCTGTCTTGCCGTAGTTAGTTACTTCATTCATAAAAAATGCCCTTTGCAATCTCTGGTGCCTGCATGTAGCCACAGCCTCAGCTTTAACACATTGTCCGTAGACTAACAAAGTTCCCTCTAGGACCATGCTGTCATAACAGAATGGCACAGCCTAAAGGATTGCACTTCCTGAATAGTCTCTAGAGATACCCTATGCATCTATGGACCTTACACAGCCCTCTTTTATTTTAAGAATTCTAATACGATCACAATACAGTGTGCTACAGCCATGTCATCAATTATTGCTTACTGGCTGTTTTGGCAACAATCAGGGAGACAAAGGCTCTTACAACTAATCTGAAACATGGCAAGACTATCCACACTTCTGCTCTTCCCCTTACATATTTTCATTTTAAGCAAAGACTCTTCAAAACCTCCCTATTTTGGTCCCATTGTTTACTCTCACTCTTCATCCCCCGCTAAAAATAATAAAATACAGTCATCTTTCCACAACTTCATAAATGATCACAGAAAAAAAAATCTACAAGTAAACCCAACATTTTAAGCCAATTTCACACTCCTGGTTTGCCATGGCTTTGTCATGATGAAGCCTAATTAGAGAGAAACTGGACTTTTTCTTGGAAATACTGTGAAGTCAGGACAAGAGTGACCACAATTCTGTTGCTGAATTAATGTGGTAGAAAGGCCCTTAATTGTAATTTGTGATTAACAACCCAGAAAATAAGACCTCTTTGGAACTTAGATTTAGATGTGTACACTAAAACACTTGAAATAGATAATGTGGGTGCTCCCCAGGAAGATTTTCTAATTGACAACATATTTGAAGCTTAGAGAAGAACAGCAACTCAGACATTGACTACAGGGAGGAGATTCTTCTTGGTGAGATAACAAAAATTAAAATTCAGCAGCGCAACAAAACGAATATCCTGCTACGTGGAGACCAAGTGGCTTTTTTGGATGTTTATTATTGTGGAGCAGGCAAGTTGTTTTCTCCATCAGATGCATTCACTCCCCCTAACCCAAGTATTTTCTTGTCATGCCATAAGCCATTAAACTACACACAAGAGAGGACATGAAAAATAACATTAGTTACATTAAGCCCCTAGGGAAAAACTTAGACCTTATCTAGAAAGACAGTTCCCAGGTGGGGATAGACAAGTATATGAACTACCTCCATGCTTTGGGAGAAAGGGTCCTTCGGATCACACAGTGATGAAGATATTCTGTGGTTGCCACGGAAACAGCGCTGACTTATGTTTTGGGGGACTGGAAATGTCTGTCGAATAATTGTTAACCTCCCAATTGACCTTCTCACCAGCTCCTGCACATCCACATCATTTATTTCCTGAAAGATAAGGCAAGGGAGAGAATGCACATGAGAGTTAACATTCAGAAATGTGACCACCAGATTATAAGCAAAAAATAAACTGAGTGGACCAAGAGCCCTGTGATTGACACATTTCTGTTGTCAAGTTCTGCCATAGCCTCAAAAACACCATGTGCATGCCCATTAAAACAACTGACATACCATCCTTAACTGCAAAAGTTTAAAGTGGACTGTGCCCAAACCTCAGCAAATATTTGTAGATGTAGTGGAGCCAAGTTATTCCATTTGGTTTTTTCTGCCTCTCCTTTTACCTCTTCTGATCTTTTATTTAAAAAGTGTTTCACTGCAACCTTGACAGATAATGTGTAAATCAGTAGGAAGCCATACCATGACGTATTTCTGAGTGCAGCATTACTAGGAGCTGTGAAGGCACAGACAATTTTTCAGGCCTTAAGTATTCATTTCCTAGATACAGAATATCAAGAACCTGTAAACAATGCACAAGTTAACAAACATCATTTACCAAAAGGGCAAAGAAAATGCATAAGATCATTCTAGGTGTGAATGTGCCTGTTTATAGCAAGACCTAATTTGAAACTGAATTTTTATTCCATAGGGTACCTATTAAGGCTTACAGCAGAACACTCAGTTCTATAAAGCCATATTTTAAAGGAAAAAAAACCCAAGTAAATACATCAACATGTGAAATATTAAGCTTAAAATATTAACTTTAAGACAGGTTAGGGAAATCAGAAAATCAGTTCTTTACACAGCATAAATTTCGTTTGGGAACATGGTGTTTTACACTGTGGAATGATGAGTCCCTCAGGTAATGTGGAGTAAGAGGAGCATGGGCTCACAAGCAGCAGCAACTGACTCCAACCTTCACATAAGAACTTGAACTTTAGTTAAACCTGGCTTTTTTTTTTTCTGATGACTCAAATAGGGTCACAGCTGGTAGCTTTCAAGTTAATTCTGTGTCTGTATTTTTCTGTCAAATTGTAGAAATAATCTAAAATTTGTTCAGTCTTTTTAAACAGAATCTATTTTTCATGATGCTGAACTGTTTGTTCATAATCTGTCTTAATTACAGAGGCTGATGCTCCAAACTTTCTAGACATTTAAAATTGTGGATATGCCCCCAGGAAGGGAGGTGCTCAATGAGCTCCTATTAGCAGTCTGCATTTAACATCCTCTTTCATAAAGCCACAGTTTATTAAATATTTTTGATTCTCATTTGTGTATTTATAGCTTTTCATTTTTCAAAGGATACAGCACATCTGTTTCATTGTACCTGTAATGAAATGCCATCATCTTTTTCTGCCTTTAGCTTCCTGATCTGTAACCACATTCAAAAACTTGGGAGACGCAAGGAGACAGACTTGGTGTCAAATTACGGAATCTTTCTTGTGAAAAGGAAGCCAAGCCTTTTGAAAAAGCAGCTCTCTAAATGTTAAGACAACTACCCCAGTTATTTGGGATTTTTCTGTAGTATCAGTGTAATATCCTTACATTACTTGGAAGCAACTTCTTTAGACATACTGGTATTTCTTTAAAATTGGAAGAAAAATATGTGAGATGTAAATTTTAACTTCTACAGTCTTGACTACAGTAAAAAGTATTTTATTTGCCTTCACAGATTATCATAGTTTCTGAATTCATCTGTTATTAATGTTCTTTATGAAATATAGATTTTTCTGCAAAAAGAAATAACACATAGCATCAGCTGCATCCAGTGTAATATCTTGCATTTCTGGTCAATTAATTCTTAATGTACCACAGATAATGGTTTATCTCAGCTTAAGATGCCGTCTTTTTTGTTTAGCCTGTATCATTTCACTAGACTTAAGGTAAGGAAAAAATAAAAATGCCGTTTTAGCAAAATAAATATAATAATTTAAAAATACTTTCTATGTAATAATAAAGGAGAGCTCAAGTAACTTCTTATCTCGATTTTAAATTATATCCTTTCTCAAGGATTTAAAACGAAGTTAGCTTGGTTTTATTATACACCACACAAACTGTAAAACCAAGATTCTTAGACTTATTCTAATAATGTAAAAACAAGATACCTGCATGGCCACATTATATTGCCAAATATTACTTCAAAAGAGATTTTTACTTTCAAATCTTCAAACACTTATCTTTCCTGTCTTAAAACTATATTTATGTATTCTGCATTCAGCATTTTTAGTGCATTTTAAATAGAGTGCTCTCATTTTAACCTTTGGGTTACTACCTCATATTTTTATACATCACCTGGGAAATAATAACAGAATTCAAACACCGAAGAGTTTTGGTATGGTTGCCAAAGAGGTATATGTATTTATAGATTAATGACAGCTATTATTTTAAATGCTGTGAATTCCACTGATTATATCATAAATCCAGATTTTAGGTTAACAACAAAGCAATGCCATACAAACCCCAATTCAATATTAGTCATTTGCTATGTATTTCTTTGCCATTTTTTAAATACTTGGCATTGACTGAGTGACAACTCTTTTTATAATGACTCTCCAATATCATCTCTCATTCTTGAATTTTGGATCTGACTTAAGAAAACTATATAAAGCAACTATTGTATGAGAGGAAACAATTTTCATTTGTACTTCAAAGGAGGATACAGTGTAATGATTTAAAGATGGCAGATGATCTGTTATACAAGCATCAAATCTCAAAAAAAAATAAAATTAGATAGTTGGCCAAATTGAACTGAGTTGACACCTGTATAAATTTAGGCTAGGTTATGTGGGGCTGGGTTTCTTTGTTTTTGTTTGCATCAGAAGTTCCGTATAGAGTTCCAAGCCTTTCTTTTGTTGGTCTGAACTTGGAATAAAGGAGAGACTGTCCTATCGCAAATGAAACAAGGATAAAATTAGATGCACGTTTCATCTGAGCAGGCAAACAAATAAGGAAATAAATGCTGTTTTATATCAATAACTCTTTAGAGATGAATTAGGAAAACAAAACTGAAGAGGATCATCTTGATATATAAGGCAAAGCCTCCAGTGGGAAGCAAGACTATATACAAGACATCTAATATATATTGCCATTCAGATCTGTCCCATTATTTTAAGATAAGCAGCCCAGGCACAGACTTATTATTCACCACAGAGCAATTGTACCAGTAGTGAGAGACATAGAGGAAAAGGATTTACTTACATGCTTCTGTAATAAGCCCCAAAGAAAGGCAGCGATACCATTTCTTATGGAAACATCTTAACTTTGGACCAAGACGATGATTCCTGTATTTATAATATAGTGGACTTGGCCTATTTTCCAGTGCATGCCAGGACTTTATCACGTAAAATCATGACACTCAGAGAGGAGAGTGTTTATTCCTCCTCCAAAAAAGTCAGCAGCAGTGAGCAGAGGGTGGAATAGGAAAAGGTGGCCACTGCACATCTTCTTGAGGCCTCTGGGCTGTCACTCTCATGGTACAGTACATTCATGCTGTGCCTTTCCTGAATCTCTCAGCACTTTGCAAAGAGTTGAGGGAAAGACAGAACTAGATGAAGCTCCAAGACAAATAAACGGAGATGTTGAACTGCATGATCCTTGCTCCATTACATCTCCCTTAAGTTTCTTAGTCTCTGGGGAGAAGGATGGATAAAACCTGACTGGACAAGGAGAAATCAATTTTTAGCTTTCATAGAGGGAAAAAAAACCCAAGTGCTTGGGAAAAGCAGGGTTCAGTCTCTCTGTCCATTAGCTCTCACTAATGCCAAGAGCTGGCAGCTTGGTTGCCCACCTGTTCCAAAGAGGGTATCACTGGACCCACTGGAAAAGTAAGGGCTCAAATGAAGCTCTAATGCTTCATTAGTAATTAATCCTACATTAATTAATCATTATCCCTATGAAAATATAGAATTATGTGAGCTCCTGGTACTGAACTGTGATTTTAGGACCTGATCTAACTGCTCAAGCTTAAAACAGTAATGCTCTATGCTATTCTTCATGGTAGAGTGCATTGGGCTGAAACACAATGAAACAAGTTGAACACACAGGCCAAGGACTAAGCCTCTCCTAGGAAAAACAGGTTCATCATTAAAGTATCCCTGAATTACAACCTTATAGGTCACCCAGTCCTCATGGCTATGATAAGCGAATCTGTTGGACCTTTTTCCATAAACTGATCTTTTAAAGAGTTTGGATGACTTTTTTTCATTCTTTCCTCAAAGAAGGAGAATTTTCAGATTCTGCTGCCTGGTAACCTTTTACCAACTTTCGGCCTCAGTTTCCTCATGGACTAATTGAAGCCTGTTGTTCTCGTGTCAACCTTGTTCTCTAGCTCTTGACAATGATGCATTTATTCACACTCTGTACATGTTTATAAACAGAGAGCACATCTTCTTTCAGTCTTTGTTTTCATAGACTAATCAAGGCAACCTTTCCAGTAGCTTTTCACACAAATCAGCTTTTCTGTGCACTCATTTCATTCTAATTCTAATAAAGCTGGTCATAATTCTGCACATTATTGCAGATGAAATTTAACCAATCCTTTGTAAAGCAGCATTAGTAGTTTCACCTCCTGTAACTGTAGGCAGTGTAAAGTGGTTGGGGCTGTCCTTGAGTAAACAAGGGTAGTAGAGAACTGGTTGCAGCCTTGGGTGTGGTAAGACAATAGCAAAATAACCCTGAAAGTTTTAACAAAGGAAAATGCTCGAGACACATGACATAAAATGAAAAAAAAGGACATGTCTTTCCTTTAAAAAAAAAGCAAAAGAAAGTGATGAAAATCATACAAATGCCCCTCCTTCAGTCCCATTAAATAAAATCACACTTGTGATTTAAAAGTCATAGAAGAAATGTAATTTTTCTACCCTGAGATTTTTGAAGCTGTATTTACTACTGTGCAAAGGAAATGAAGCACGCAAAGACAGACAGAGGGAGGGAGAGTGTGAGAAATCCATTCTCACATTCTGTTAAGGCATATTTGATGCTGACTACATTCAAATCTATGATTCCTGCAAATTTTAAGTAAAGAATTGCAACATCTGCTTTAGCGCCCTGAAGAAACAGGAACATTTATTTGGAGATTGTTTCCACAGCTGACTACAATGATCAGAAGAGATTTGCATTTGCTAAGGACTAATACAATGCATTATATTTTAGTAAATTATGAAGTCTTTCATTTTACGGGAACAAACCCCTCCTCCCACTCATACGTTTCCATTCTGATACAGACTCTCCAAGAAAATTTGTTGTATTACATAAAGTAACAACTAATGGGGCAATAAAATTTAAGGAACTCTTTGCAAGCATTATAGCATTAAGAGTGAGCAATTAACACATGTTACCTCAGAAAGCCTAAGCAGATTCCTGATCACAAAACTGAAGGTGATATTTTCTTTTGTATCACTACAGTTCATAAGTACGTTGTATTCCCTTAGCAGAGTGATGGAAAAGGAAAGACAAATCCAGCTTATTTTGGTATCTCAATGCAAGGAATTATTTGAGTCATATGTAGAATTTGCAAAACAATGCATTTTCACGGCAATAGATCATCTTAGAATTTCAAATGATGAGGCCAGAGATGCTACAGTTAGTTAGTCTGATTTAGCCAATACAGGCACTCAAACACATCTAAGTTGTCACAAAAGATTCATATAAACAACAAAACAGGCAGAGCTCTGAGGTAATTTCAGTCATATGGAAATTCTGTGGCCATCAGCAGGAAATCGACAATCATCTCCAATGGACTTGGATGTAAAGATGGCCGTTTTACAAACCACAGAGTAAGGGGCCTACAAATCATTGCATTTCCAAATCTTGCACTGCCAAATGGAGGAACTGCAACCTCGCTACTGACCTGGCAAAATGTTGCAAAAGCGAGTGATGTTACCCAACATTCATTGTTCCAGAAACACATAAGTTTCTGTTGTAATTTTAACATAGCAATAAGGAAAAATTGGCCAAAACAGAACTCTTTCCATATTCTTATCTACCAATCTTATTTATTGCTAATCTAATTTGCATGCACAAAATAATGAGATTAGCATTTTTAAAAGTTTGAAAGTTATTTAAGTGGGAATATGGATTTAGTCCAGAAGTAGATTAATCTGAGATAGCACTGAATATATTCATTTTCTCTAAAACCAAAAACACCAATGACTGAAAGAGACATAGATATTTTAATAACTATGGTTTGCAGCAGAGTTTGTCGGAATTAACTTATTCATGGCTTTCACCTATTTCACACACAAGACTATAAAACTAAGAAGGGATGATGTATGTTTCTCTGCATATGCCATTCAGCTCTCTTAGCTGTTGGGACTGCAGCCCAGAGGGTTTGGAGTGGAGAAGGAAGTTGAGTGGTTACCACTTTGATTGCTCTGCCATTTGATCTGCTGCAATGTGCAAATAACAATGCTTAGAAGGCATATTTATTTTTCCATGGAGATACTAATTTCTGAATAAAAAGAAAAGAGAAAGTATGCATCCTAGGAACAGATCCTTGGTTTTATTTTGCTCTTTGAGGGTGAATGAGCTGAAACAGCTAAAACCTAGCACCTTCTTTTCAAGTTTTGGGAAATAAATAACATTTAAAATGAAAAACCAACGGTACTTTTCTAAACATGAACAGCAAGTCAAAATCTAATCTTTGTCTAAGAAACTGCTGTTCAATCTTATTGACACAGAGGACAGATTTATATTCAGTTAATGGTCTCTTTCAAATACTATATTTTAACTCTAAAGAGTAGAGATGAACACTCTAGCTCAAGATTCCAAGTGAATTCAAGTTTCATCTGATGTGGAAAAGAAAACATCTATAGATTCTCAACCAGCAAGGCCCCATTCAGTGCTGGAAAACACACACAATATTGGTCAGAAGCAATGCAGGGCCCGAACTAATAATTTATGCCGGACCTGGTTTGCCTTCACAGCATTTTCTGAGACATATTTTTCTTCAGAGAAAACTGGCTAAAAATCCACTGATTTAGCACAATATATTAATGAAAATCTGGTAACTAAGTAGAAAAAGTGTACAGTAAAATCCAAATAGTAGACCTGGAATTTACATGCAATATGTCCAAGCAATCTCATATTCTGAGAATATTCAGGAATTGGATGATCTACATGTTAGGGGAGAGTTATTTACTTAGGGAATCCAGCTATTCTGGACCTAAATTGCTTTTCAATAAACAAAAAACCACCCCTTGAATGCTGTCAAATATAAGAACTCTATTGTTCAATGTTTTATAAGCTAAACTACTTGACATATTGACTTCTCATATTTTAGCGGACAAGCATTCATGAAAGAACTTATTTCACAGTTTAAAAACAGGATCTCAAATTTCTTTTTTCCCACCCCCTATGAACATTCACAAATGATCTGATCCAGAAGTCTACCAAAAAGCCTCCCACTAATATCAACTGGTTTGGAAACCAATCATGATGGAATTTTTAGGGAAGTCTTAAAGGAAAGGGAAATACAGGATTTTATTATTATTATTTTGATTACTAAGAAAAAATCATTAAAATATAAACAAAATTCAAGGAGTCCACTAAAAAGATTACATATGAAAAAGACCTTAAAAAGATCCTGTAAAAACATTCAGCTCAAATGTGAAGTCTCCGAATACTCAGAAGCACAGGGGATTTTTCATTTTATTTTCCATTTATTCATTCAAGGACTTCCGTTTAAAACAGGCAAGACAAAGGAGCAAAGTCCAAGAACTTGTCATTCTACTTTTATTAATCAACATCTACTCCCTCAGCATGCTTGAACTTTGTCATAGCTACTGCTTCCTGTTGGCAAAGTGAGAATCAGCATGAATATTGTCAGTAAGCCTGAAAACAGGATTCATGGTTCACAACAATGTTCAGTTGACAGTTACCTCATTTATAATGATCCAGTGACAGTCAAAAGCAACCAAATTAGTCTCCACGACCTGAAATAGAGAACAAACCAGCTATCAGTCAGCTTGTTGTGAAAGCCAGAAAGAAAATAAATGGATGCTCTCTGGAAATGACAAAAACCAAAGCACATGCTCTCTAGGACTTTTGCTATTGAACTGAGGATAGACAACCTTTAGCACAGTTCTGAAGAAGCATTTGTGTTATTGTTTGACTTGCCAATTAAACTTGGAAAATACATTTCATTGCTGGTGTCACAGAAAAGAGTACGTTTCAGCTGACTGAAAAGCAAATGAAAACATTTTTGCCTTAGTATTGTGTGTTGAGAGGAAGCAACAGAGAGGAAGGAAGAAAATGAATATCAAGTAACTCTTGTCAGATTTCTGTATTTTCTGCCTCTAAGGCCTTTCCAGTCTATACCTACCCTGGAAGCCCATGAATTGAACTAAACCAGAACAAACCCAAAACAAAAAAATCCACACCAAAAGTGCTGGAGTTCATGTAAGTGCAAATAGCAGGACAGAAACCATTCTCCTGAGAAAGAGGGTTGTCACAGGGATGATGAATAGCCTGCCCCAGGTTCCACACACAGAAAGTGTCTCTCCCTCCTCTCATGTGTCTTCTCCTTTCCTATGCTGAATATTATTCCAGGGTCTGCCTTTATGCTGGACTGAACTTGTGATTCCTAACTCATTTTTCACTCAGTCTGTTTACTCCTTGAATCCACTAGCAATTTTGCAACAAGTTATGTTCAAATCAAATATACAGTGGAAATGAAGAGGGTAAAAATACACTTCTGCTTTATTAGTTAGGAAAGAAATCATTGACAGAAGGGAGGCCAGAAACAAACTATAGAAAAGGCTGGACAGCTTTTTTTCCCCCTAAATGAAATTGAATTAGCATTAACATGGAAACTGTTTTAAGACCAAATTAATCTCATTTTATTTATACAGGCACATCTTGATTCACAATTCATAACTACTGGACACTTAAAACTATATTGAATTCCAAGGAAATAAAAACACATAGAAACAAGGTTTGGAACTTAAAATGTTCAATTAGATGACTAATGCTGGGCTGTTATTACTTGGACCACTGCACATCAGTTTTGTTTGTCTTTTAGTGATGACCAACACAAATAGCATTTGCCAAGGAGGATGGTGATTTATACTGTGTGATGTCCAAAGGAGAACAATTTAACTGGTCACAAAACTTAAGAGCAGCGAAAGACCCCACACTGATAACCTTTATTATTAATTCAAAAGCTGTTAGAACTGGGGTCACTGCTTGTTTAGCAGAATGATAGGCAAGACTGGAAACTCTGATCTGGAGAGACTAGGGGTGGGGGAGAAGCAAAAACAGCAGCATATGAACTGACTTTTATTTGAAATTCTCACAGCACTAAGAAATTATGAGGAATGAAAGTCATAGCTGCTAATGTGCTTCAGCAAAATTTCAGTATTATTAGCAGTAGGAATCAGGGTCCTCACTTTATGTGGAATTTAGACTCACTGTTCTAAAACAATATTATATTTTCTTGTGTTGCTTTGATGTTATCTCGCATTCTCCACTGTAGGTGTTCACACAGCACATGAGAAAGAACAAGATAGAAACTGAGTAACTGTGATGGGAGGCATCTCAACAGCCTGAGCCAGGATGCTTCAACTTGCTGTTCTCATCAGATCTCTCAAATTAAACCAGTTGGAAGACAAACACTCAGGAACCAAAAAAGGTTAAAATTGGACAGAACAGTAAGAGTTCTCAAGGGATCATTTGCTCCTTATATAAAGTTCCAAAGCATAGAACGTTTATCCCATTTACAAAATAAGCTATGCCATTTCAATTTTCCATAAAACAGAATAAATCAAAGCCTTACTGAAGCAGAACCAATTCTGCTAGTCCTTCTACATACAGTTCTGCTGAAACAGAATAACAAAAAAAGAAAAAAGGCAGTACAGTTGACATAATTTCTGGTTTCTTGTCAGGTTCCTAGCAACCTTGTCCCTCCTAACTTTTGGCTCCAGGATGTCCTGCTGGAAACGTCTGCCCTGCTGTAACTACTCTGCTCAAGATGAGGTCTCACAAGGTTTCTGTGGCTCCAAGGCAGCCTGCCAGAGTGACACTCTTGAGTCAAGTCTCCCAGTGGTATTAGGGAAATTATAATGATAATTATGTTCCACAAAGGGCTTCTAAGTTCTTTCTCTGCTTCAAAATGGAAGTCAAATTTCAGACTGAAGGAATCCACAAAATAAGAATTCCATTCAATTTTTTAAAACATGTTAAAAGTGACCTAAATCACTTCTTTTTGCCATAAGCTTCAACTGATCAGACTTTAATGCATTGTATCTTTAATTAAAACTTTGGTTTCAGTTCATTTAGTTTCCTTATAAATATTTGGTTTCAAGTATCTACCTTGCCCATGCTCTCAGATTTCAATTAGACAAGACATTTCCAACAGAATATGGTTCTAAGTGTCACTGGTTTTATTATGTACAGTTCACAGACCACTTAAGTCAGTCTCTGAAAGAGGCTGACTGGTCTCACAAGTCACTGTCATTATTTCAAACAGATCAGGCTACCTGTGACGGATTTATTCACAGTTTGCAAAAAACAAGATGAAATGCACCCATTTTTTAGTTTCAGTTGAAACTCCTCAGCAGAAAGATCATGTTTTATCCATTAAAGTTTCTGCATTCATGAATCCACTTAATATTAAAAACATTTTCAAAGAGCTTATGTCAAATTGAGATGAACTTGTAGTGCACTTGGAGACTCACTAATATATTCTAAGTTTAGATGGGCTACAAATAGCCCCTGATTTATAAATTGACTTTCCCTTTTGGTCTTCCAGAAGCTGCTTTTTGGCATTTTCCTTAACCCAGCAACTCAAAGCTTGTTCTAGCATTGACAGTTGTTGCTCACAAAGAGGACTGATCATGCCCTGAGAAAGTTGCTAGAGTTTTTTTTGTTTGTTTACATTTATTTTATTTGGTGAAGTGCAGATTTACATCTGAACTGGGACTTAGTGTTTGACTGGGTTTTCAAGGCCATCTTTTCATCCTTGTGTCATTCAGTCTTAGTTTAGCCACAATGATATCAGTCACAAAAAAAGCTGTTCATTTCAGCAGCATCAAAATGCTGCATCTTAGTCCCTTCCTTCTTAACATCTCCTCTGCTAGTATGGCCTTCATTGTCCATTTAGTTGACTTTAAAGCTGGCATTGCATATTCAGACTATGTCTGTAAGAACTGCAGGACACTACAATGTTATCATAATATTAATAACCTTCCAATGTTTTCCAATTATTGTGTTTCTTATGTTTTTCAGTGTAGTAGAATGCACTGGCACATCCACTGTTTTACAGAAAATAAATACAGTACTATGTAAACCTTCAGTATTGATGTTTGAAGGAGTCACTCAATCCTAAAGTTTTCTTCAAACCCTAAGAGTAATCATATGCATAATCTCACAGTCAGCAGCTTATCTCAGTTAGCAGCTATTAAGTGCTAGTTTACAAGACCGTATTAGATAAAAAAATCCCCAAACTATCTAAAGCCAGCAGCAACACAACCTAGATGCAATTATTCACCAGTAAAGCAGTCATTCCTTGCACACAGCTGGTCTTTACAGTCATGACACAATGTTCCTGAATGACCTTGTCTATCTACTGCATCTGCCATTCTGTTTACTTTAAAAAGCCATTGCATTTTCACTTGGAGGGATAATAACAAATAAGATTAAAGCAAAAAAAAAACAAAACCAAAACAAAATGAGCACAGCTGAGTCTGCTTGAAATTGATCATAACCTAAAAAGGACATATAGCACAGCTTCAACAGAAGTATATAATGCAGCTGGATTTTATGCAGCAGGTTTCTATGACTAATATGTTCAGAATTATAAAACACATTTCTTATCTGAATGATGATCTTTTTCTGGTTGAAGTTCAAATCTGCATGCTTATCAACTGAGCTGGCATGAACTTGTGTTCTGTGCCAGGGAAAAATGAATGTACAGAGTAATGCTTGCAAAGGCATAAGGGCAGCAAGGACAAAGAAATCTGAAATCCTGTATATTACAAGCAATAAAACCGTTTCATAAGGGCATGTAGGAGGTAGGGACTTCAAGACCCCAAGCATTTCAATACAGTGCAAGTTTCAGATTCACCCATTGGTTCTGCTGGCTCTGTGGCAGGAAGCAGCACTGTTCCCTACTGAAAGGTAAGGGACAGATTGGAAATTTTCATACAAGACAGACAGCAGGTGAACCTATTGTTTATGCAGCTCACCTCTCAAGCTAAAATTGAGAAAAACTAGAGTGTGCATTCATAATGAGGGCTGAACCCTGAAGCTCTAGACAGATATTAAATGGAGGAGAGCTGACACTTAACCATGAACATATTTGACAAATTATCATGTCAGACTTCCTGTGGGGGAAATCATAAAAGAATTCAGTTGTAGGTTAGCAAACACAAAGTTACAGGTCAAGGTCGAAAGCACTCTAAAGCTAAGCCACTAGCTGGAAGAGCATTAGGAGACTGTAGCAGAGGACGGCCTATTAACCAACACCTTCAGACAACAATTTTTCTGAATGTCACACTTTTTAATCTCTAGTATATTAGTATGCAATTATTTATAATGCCATATCACAAAATTCTCCACTGCTAAGAATCACAGGAGCAAATTAGCAGGCCAGTTCTGAAATAAATTTCATGAAATTGTGGAAAAACTGAAAATCACTATCTACGCACTCAATCACTTCTCAGACTTCAGAGTTCACACTGGAGCATTTGAAAACATTGTGTCATTAGCTGCATAAATCCTGCAGTAAAGGCTACAGTCTGTCAAGTACGCAGTGCCATTCATACAGCCGTAGAAAACCATAGAAATAGATATAAAAGAACATTCTTAACATCTTTGTAACTTTAGAAATGTGTTCATGTCAAACTCCAGCAGTTCTCCTAACACCCTATTAAAATAAATCAAACTTAGGCTTCACAAGGAAGGTGTTTCACTTAGTCAAACACAGATGCTATTGAACTGATGAGCAAGAACATAGATGAAGCAAAACCTAATTTTCTTTTTCTAAAGAATTCAACTACACACCGAGAGAGATTTTGCAAAGAGCGGAAAAACACTGTCAAGATGACAAGTGATGAGCAAGGACAAATTATCTGTCATTGGCAGCAACTCCAGAACTTCTGAATCTTTGAAAGAAAGACCCTGACAATTTATCACAGCTATTTCTATTGTTCACACTCAAACCTTCAAATGGCCTAAATGCAAGACAATCTAAAGCAAATAAAGTGGCAGCATGCAAGCTTTTCCCATGTGCAATACTAAGGAAAAAAGAAAAAGTTTCTCAACACAAAGGACATGTAATTTAATGGAAAACTACATCAAAAATTCTTTACATCACTTCTTCCTTATAGATAGGGGCCCTCAGGTAGGGGCCAAAACTGCAAGATACAGATCATAACCCTTACAAAGGAAATACAGGAAAACTGTTCTGCATTTTCCAAATTCACCTCTGGACATCTGAACCTAACGAGCAGTCATGTTGCATGTATGAAAAGATCCTTATGGGATCAGGCCATCTACAGCTGGGACTGTTGTGCAACAAGCCAAGCAGATGCCATGACTCATTTCTCAAAATGTTGAAGAAAAGTGTCTCCAACTAGAACCTGTCTTCCTGGTAATTTTCTGCTCCACCAGAAGCTGCAGTATTGCCTGAGAATCTCTTTCTGCTGGATCACCACAGAGAAAACCACATTTTCCATTTGATTTTTCACTAAAGCCAACAGATGGCACTGCATAATCCATAGTTCTGAAAATGGCTGATATTGAAATGATTTAGAAAGCGATTTAAAAAGCTAGTTTTCCCAAGACCTGGGCTAGTACACCAACCTCCTGTTACCATCTTCCAAACATCATTTGTCTACAATATGTCCCATTTATGCAGTCTTGGAATCTCTTTCAGCTGGAAGACTTAGAAAATGCTAGATTTATTGCCCATGTTTTTTCATAGACCAAACTCTTGAAGTCATCACTGTTATTTTACAGATGAACACATGCCTTAGCCTATTTTTCTCTCCCAGGGCCACAGCAATTTGCTGGTCACTAAGATATAATAAAACCCAGACTTTCAGTACACACATATAAGACAGGAAGCCACTCCTCCTCCCCAAAAAGACAACCCAACCCAAAACCCAACAACCAATCAAATAAAAGAAGTCAGAGACCATTTCTTAATATTTCCTTTAACTCAAGAGATGTGATTTGACTAATCTGAGCACCTGGAGCAGTCTCCTATAGTACAGAGGACTCTTGAAGCATTGATATCTAAAACAAAACATGAAAGTTAAATATTATTAAATAGCTAATATATAGGTAGTACTGAGAAAGTTAAGTAATAAACTACTGTAACTGATTCAAGGCTTAGAAAAGTAAAAGCATGGAGTTGTACTCTTTCATATATTTTACTATGTTAGACACTACACAACTTGTTCATGAAGATTCTCCAAGTTTTCTTGTTTATTTTTACTTTTTTTCCTTAGAGCTGCTAGTTCATTAAATCACCACCATTTTATCAGTCTGTCTGTACTATTTCTTCCTGCTGGTCTCACAGCAAGATCGTTCTATGTCTCCACTCTTAGCCTTTGAGCTTATCAGTAGGGAAATCAGTTGCTGATTTATAAAGCTCATTCTTGCACACCAGAAACTAATGCTCATAAAAATCTCTCTCCACCAAAGGCAATATTTTTGCAATCTCATTTTAATCTCTACCCATTTCCACTCTTAAGAGAGGAAAAGCCCCAAAACACACATGGCAATACTTATTTTTATTCTTCTGTAGAATCATCTCTCTCTGGGATTCCTTCCCCTCATGTTCCTTCTCAGCAAAAAAACACCCAAAACAAAAACAAACAAAAAACCCAAACAAAAAAAAAATACATTGGGTGAAACCTCACAGAGAAATTTCTGGGTCACCCGTCTTCTCTTTACCAAGGATCAGAAAGCAAGGTTCAACAGCAATTTTTGGGCAAAAATTGTCTTCTAGTCTCCTCCTAAGGATGGGTGATACGGCTGACATGGCTTCACTTGCTTGAATGCATGAAAATGCATTTCTTCTTCTTCAAAAAAAAAGTATTTCGAGCACTTTAGCAGTTTTCCACTTTTTCAGATTTATTTCAAAAGATTATACTTTTTAATTAACTAATTAATTTTATATTTACTTGGCCTGCCATTCTAACTCCATTTGAAACAAGGCAAGCTTCAGGGATGACATTATCTCCCTTGTCCTAAGATTTTAAGAGATGGAGGCAGTTCAAATAGAAAAATCACCCCATGCTAAAGAAAAGAAGTCAACAGTTCAATATTCAATAAAAGTAAATAATACTTCAGCAAGTCTGACCATAGGCTAGTATTGAAAACAGAAAATAAGAACACGTTCTGTCTGGTAGAAATTGCCATTTTAAATTATTAATTTCCTTAATCATTGAGAAAGTTTAATAATGTGATTATAGGAATCTAAACCCATGCATTCTCCTCTGAGCTCAGCCTGTAGACTGTAGCTTTAAAACAATAAGTAATTTAAATGTCTTCCGTTTTAAAGATTATTTTATTTTTATAGTTGGTTTTCCTATTTCCAAATGTATGTTTTGATTTATATTCTGATTATGCCTGTGGAAAGTGTTTGTAATATCCCTTGGGGGGGGGAGGAGGGGGAAGGAGCCCCAACAAACAAAACCCAAAAAACCAAAACAACAACAAAAAACCAATAAAAAACCCAAAAACCCCAAACAAGCAAACAAATAAAAACACACAAAAAACCCCAAAACCAAACACAAGAAAATCACCAGAGATTTGTCTGTCTCTAACTAAGAACCATGAGCACATTATATTACCTGCACTGGAAGACAAGAAAGCAGAATAATAGTGTTCCTAATGAACAATAATGTACCTTCCACCTAGAAACAGTTTATTTCAAAGTAACAAAGTGATTCAAACCATCATGTAAATGCAGAAATTCAGATTCATTACTGTTGTGTGGCTGTCTGTACCTGCCTTTCTTTTCAAGAACTAGATTTTGTTTATAGTGATAGTACTAAATTGGTGCTGAAAATCTCTTGTTCTTTTTCTGTGACTCCTTGGGGTTTTTTCTTTTGTTTTGCTGGTTGTTTTGGTTTAAGCTGAATTCCATTTGCAAGTTTGAAATCTAGGCAGAAAACTTGAGTATTGGGGTTGGACAAGGGCTTTGACTCAAACTGGTTGTCATCACCTTTGAAGGTGAAGAACCAAACATAGGAAGCCTAAATCTATGCTAAAGTATCAGCATTTCCTCATCTTTACAGATTAAGAGCTGGAGTCAGATTTCTCCCAACTGTGGTGTTTGTTTTAAACACCTCACCATCTCCCACACTCAAACACATTCAGGGGTTACCCTTTGACTGAACTCGCTCTAGATTGAAGGCTGTTGACAAGTCCTCCAACAGAGTGGAAAATAATTGCTTTGCTGATCTCATCATCTTTGTAATCGACTTCACCAAGGCCCAAATCTCCCCACAGAAGTGAAAGCTGGGGATTAATGAAGCTTTTTCAGAGATTTACATTTACTCTATCTGCACATATAAATTATTTTCCTAAGCAGAATAAAAGGTCCAATTCCTACATTTTACCTGTTGCAGACTTTATAGGTAGCAGCTGGTTTATCCCAAGCCTTACTGATATGAAGAAAGTTTTCAAGCTGTTAATGTGACATGAGAAGCTCAAACAACCATTAACTCTAGGCTTTAACTTGTAGGGGGAAAAAGGAATGCCAGTTTGACAATGGATCATTCTTAATGTATGCTTTAGGTAATTAGGCTGCTAGTGAAGAGAGCTTTGGAGGCTGCAGGAAAAAAATGCAGATGATAAAATTTTATCTGACATAATTTCAATGTATGCTCTTTTGATAGCTCATATAAAAATATGCAAATTCATATTTACTTCCTCTTTAAGTTTGTGGCCAATAAAGAAACATATGCATCATACCTCTAACTGAGAATCATGATTAACCAAATTTGCCATTTTCGTAAGGCACTAAACAGTTAAGACTGAAGAAAAATACACTTGTGAGGCACAGATTTCTTCCCAGTGTGCATTACTAAGGGTTGACTGCCCTCAGCAAAAGGACAATTGATTCAAATAAAACTTGTAAAGGAATCACAGAATGGTTGTATTTTAAATAACCTTTCCCTTCTCATCCTTACTTGATTTTATACCTTAATAATCTTACAGATTGTAGCACAGTTACTCGTTCTTTACACCAGTTTAGAATAGTTGATTAGGATGGAAATCACTGTCAGAAGGAGGGTGAAAAACATGGGGTTTCAGGAAAAAACTTGAAAGAAGTAGAAAACAGGAATAGGACAGGGTGACTGATTCAGAAGACTATTTAGTAATGTGAACAAATCCTTTCAGACTGCTACTGCTTAAAAGCAAGCAAACAGAAAGTCCACAGACAAAACACTAGTTTTCTTAATAGCAACCTTTTTCCACAAAAAAGCTCCATGCCCACTCCAGGTACCAGAAATCCAAAATAATAAAACTAAAAATATTGATTAAAATAGTCAGTATGGCCCATTTTTGTCAATTGTTTCCTGATACTAGGTGGGAGTGCTGTTGTTTTTCAAGGTTTGAAAGAATTTTAAGAACTATTAAGCATATAGATTGAATTTATATCTTCAAACTGAAAATTCAAGGCTTAGTTCACCTCTTCCCTCTCTTTTTCCAAGAATATCAAGGGAACACTTTAGGGTCAAACCTTCTGAATGGCTCAGCATGCATAAGTTAATCAGATTTTTATCAACAGGGGCTGCAGGATGCTGAGTGCTTTTGAAAACTTGCCCATTCCATTCAGATTTTTAAATATAAATTGAGCGCCTTGAAAATTCAGCCCTGATTATGCTGGCAGCATGTTGTTTATTTTATTAGTGAGATAGAAATGTGGTTTCAGCTCCTTTTGCATGTTCGTAAACTGAAGATTCTGTCTGACTGCATATCAGGAAAAATATTAAACATCATACACTACAGAATACAAGAGTGCTGCTCTTTTTTCTTCTTCACTGTCTTCCTTAAAAGCGTTTGTTGCCAAGCATCAGACTGACATAACCGAAACAGAAAGTATTTCATTTTCCTATCACAGGCATTATTAACGAAGGTCACCACTCAAGTGACAAAATATCACAAGAGCCATCAGCTCTTTTTGCTCTTCAGCTTTATGGTGGTGCCTCTCCTGTCATTTCACATATCTGTCGAGAACAACAGCAGCAGAGGTTCAAGCGAGATAGCCCCCATTTCTAACTGGCACATAAACTTAGCATTCAGCTCCTCTCCAAGTATGCAGGCTGAAAGCATTTTTTTCTGGTAACAGGAGTTCAAGAATACAGAGCAGTTTAATAGAGTTCTAACTGGCTGCAGGCTTGAAGTTCCCAATGAAAGAAATCCCCTCAAAAGCATGTGTACCAAGACAAAATTTATTCTAAACATTTTGAAAACATTCTGATCACCAAATTGCAATATCAAATGCAAAGCCCATTGGCTGTTTTGGCTTCTGTGCTTCACAGCAGGTGAACAAAACAGATCACTCTTACTAAAGGTCCAAAGGCATTGCAGGCTCAGAAGATCTGCACAAGGACTCACTGAGTCTTAGTGAGGGCATGGATCAAAGCAGCAGTCTTTTTTTTTCATAATGGTTCTAAATTTTCCTAATGACGCATCTCTACATTTCTGGAAATTTTGCTATTACTTCTGGAAGTAGTTCAGCCAGGGTTAATATTACCATATTTTTGATAAGCAATGTCTGTCCTAACAGCAACCATGCAACACAGTTCAAATTAATCTTTTCCACCAAAAACTGCTGGCCAGAAATCTGTTTGCAGACTTTGATCTGAAATTCTTTCTATATGTCATTGAAAGTTATTAAAAAAGTAATGTTCAAGGTGAATACAAAGTACTTTCTTGCTACAGAAGTGCAACAACTCAGCAGAAACTGAGACAGGTTAAATGATATTCGAGCTCTATAAAGAAAAAAAAAAGTACTTTTTTCATCTTTGTTTCCTGTTGGTTGAAAAGCTGATTCCACACAGCAATTGTCCAAAAGGTCCAAGCAGCATGCATCTATCCCCTGGCATTGGGGGACAACATGCCAGAATTACAGGCTCAAGCACACCTGAAACACAACTGCAGCTGGGACACCATCTCAGCAATAATACAGGGCAGATACTAACAGACTGAAAAGAACTTTATCAGTGAAAGAATAACCAACAGGCCAATATGTGTCCTCTTACAGAAAAAGATAAAATTTTCTAGCCATCAAGTATAGCCATTCTAAACCAATTCTGACTCAAGTTTTTAAAAACAAAATGCAGAAGTATTCCAGGAGACGTAAATGCTGTAATCATTAAAAAAAAAAAAAGGCAAACTAGAAAACTATCAGCATTTAACACACACAGCATAATTTGAGTCATTCTGTACAGTTCTTTAATAATTTACAGGGATTAAGTTGCTAAAAATTGTTTCTCAAATTTTCATTATAGAAGTCGCCCATTTCTTTTGACTTACTGAACAAAGAGGCTTAAACTAGATCCGTGCTATCATCTTTTAAAAATAAATTGGAAAGCTCGGATGAAGAAAAGTGAAAACAGTGCAAGAACTTTTAGAGGATTTGAGCATTCCAGAAGAGGAAAAATAGAATCCACTTTGTTAGTTCTGTGTTTTAGTTTTGTAAAAGCAACCATACCCTTAGCAAAATGAGCTATGTAGAAAAATGAAGACCATTTTAACTTTTGTAAAAAGTACTGAAGACCATTCTATCTAAACCCAAATTACAACTTTTAATGGAAAATAAGCCAAAACTATGGTTTGGTGTTTTGTGGTGTTTTTTTTTTTTTTTTTTTTTTT